>JAVQJL010010955.1:0-87038 GCA_036024295.1 Nannoperca obscura | reverse complement strand
CAAGCTCCTCATGTATGTAAATGAGGAGGCGTGGCCCAAAGGCTGGAGGGGGGGGCGCAGAGGCACAGTGCCATGACAACGGTAAAAAAGTACAGTAAACAGGGTCAGAGCGAGTACTGCTGTTTATAAAGCAACGGCTTCATTTTGATGAAAGCTAACATTTGTGTCCATGTGGCCTCACACACAAAGTCACCAGTGAAAGGAGCGCTCAAAACTCCACCGCCACCTTAAAGCAGCGGCCAGTCCAGCAGGTAAGAGGCTAACATTAGCAACTAGCTATCAGCTCTTATTTACTGGCCTGCACGACTAATGCCACGTTCATACCACGGCCACTTGCAAACAATTAAAAGGCAGTGTCCAGTCACAGAAATATGCTCTGAGGAAAAAGAATCATCTTTACTCATGGATATACTAGAATGAACACCGCGGTCAAGTGGTCCGCAGTTTTAAATCTTTTGCGCGTCTACTCCTGCATTTACGGTACGGTTGCTGGAAGCGGCCAAATTAGCTCTAAATGACCACAGATTTTTCTACATTCCTTTATATATGTGCTTGTTCAAAATGAACGTGATCTGCAACTCCCAGAATTGTTGGGGAAAAAAATGCATAGCTAAAGTGAGTAATCAAAAAGGAATATCATCAGAGAAAAATGTTTAGATGAGGCAAACAATGTGATCAACTTTCAAGCCATACTTAATCTCATACACTGAGAGTTGGAAAGATTTAAAGCATGTCAAACCCTCAAACAGGCTTGGATCAGATTATGATCATTCCTGCTGCAGAGACTCAAAAAAGTGCTGTCTGTTCCTTTCCAAAACACTATGTACACTTTCAGAAACATCCCACATCATCTGATGGTGTCCATCCCCTGCTATGTGATAAATGAGTTTCAGCAAGGAGTGCTATTGAGGTGTGCAAAAACCAAAAGTAATATAGTATGACAGAATGATTCTGAGGCCAATCATCACATCAACAGACAAGAGCTCTGGCAGCCCTGGCTTTTGTATATGTAGTTATTTTTCTTTAAGCTTCCAGAGAGACTCTTTTATACTCCTGTCTCTGTCTGCGCAGGGCTTTTAAATTGTTCCCTCTAATCTAAAGAGGAATCTGCAGGAAGTCACAGAATCTCATCTTATCTTGGCTAATTGTGGATGTGTTTGTGTGTCTGTGTGTGCGTAGCAAAGGAGGAGGAGATTTGAGAGGGTGCCAAATGCCACAGGATGCAGCAGAGCGCGTCAGGACAAGAGAAGCAAAGGCACCGGCAAGACTGACAGACACTACACTAACATCTGACAGAAACAAATAACACAAGCGCATACACAACAACGCCCATAAAGGAACTGACGGAAACACCCAGGGCATAGGTGACATGTAATCCATCCATCACATTTGAGCCAAAAGGCAGATGTCAAGGATGTTCAAACTTTGTGCGTGCACTGTTTGGGAGGTAAATGTAAACACTGAGCTGATTAGTGACATGACATAATTTCAATATAAATGCAGGAGACTGCCTATCATTATTTTCAACATACATGGGCAGTTTGACAGAATTTGAAAAATCACATTTGGCAATTTCTTTCATTTAGCAAAAGCCACTTCTCATTGGTTTAAGGCAATAAACACTGATGTCCAATAGCCATGTGTCGAAGGGATGTGCAGCATCCAGTTGTGCATCATGAGAGATGACTCCAAAGGGTGTCTTAAGGAGGTGATAAAAAGGTCTGTGACCTTCCCCAAATGAAAGCTCCCCCCTGATTTGTGAGCCACAGCCATGGAGAGTGTTGTTTGAGGGAGAGAGAGTGGGTGGTCTGTCATTGGGTTCATGCACCTCTCCCTCTACAAATAGCACAAATTTACATCTTTTTAATGGCCGCTGTGTCCACTGGCTGTTGTAAATCAAGAAAGGGGTTTTAACCTCCAGGAGCCAGCAGGGGTTAATGCTGAGGGCAACGGCCACTGCTGTTTTGGCCTAGGACCAAGCAAATGGATGCCCTTGAAAACAACATGCTTCAGACTGTTAGAGGGTATTTGAGTCACTTTTGGCTTACAGTAGCTGGTCTATGTATAGCATATCAATGAAAAAAGAAAAGTGATGAAGAGCATGTGAAACAGGGCTTAGGTGAAAATAAATGTTTACAAACTGAACACATATCTTATAAGATATGGCTTCAAATATTGCCTTGAGTAATATTAAACGTGAGTAATGAGTGTTCACGCACTGCCTCTCAATGACGAAAGCCATGAATGAAATCCGAGAACAATTTCCGCTCCATATTCATGCACAATACTCTACTGGCGTTTTCCTCTGCCATCATAAAGGGCATTCACACATAGTGAGATCTCCTGGGCACAAATGAGCAATCAGTGTAAAAGCAACACACCTGGTAAGGCTCAGTGCTTCTCTGAAAGGCCATCGGCACACCAGGAGAATTGGCTTCCTCATAATTGAGATCCAGGCAGATTATTCTCATTTGATTGTCTAATGACCATCTGAATGAGATTCGTACTATTAGTCCTATTTGACCAGGTGCAGTAGGAGACCCAAGTGTCAGTCAGATACTATTATTCTGTCTTTGCATTATTAGAATTCCACACAATTGTTGAGTTTTTAAAAGATTTCGTCACCATGAAAACATATAAAATAATCCTAGAATTGGAGCACTGGAATATAATCAGATTTAATATATATTAAATGTAAGAGCATAGTATTTGTTAGCTGCTGAAAAGCACAAGTCAGGGACAACAATATTGTTGACTTTACACTGTAAAATTAAATTGTGATTAATTTGAATTTCCCAAGTCACAATTTCTCACCTGTCAAGCCATAATTCCCATTTGTCATTGCTTCATCAATGTTGATGGGGCTATTTCCAAACCAATTCTCTGAGCAGAAAAAAAGGGCTTGACCTTATAAAACAATATAAAACATTGCTTTCCCCACTGCCATGATTCACCATCAACATGTTGTGGAGCTCAAATGAAGTTATCGATTATGCTCTTGCAAATATGGTGAGGTAAAGGAATGACATTGCACTTAGAGATCATCACACAAATGTACCCTAAATCACAAACATGGAAGAGAGGTAGTTACTGGCATGGGTGTCAGTCTTTGCGAGGGTGAGTACTTGTGCATTCACTCAGTGTTTAATCAATGGATAAAACTGTCTATCCATTCAAGTATTGATGTTTCCTATGACAACTGCTTATCCACGTGGAGCAGGGAGACACCAGAGGCCTTTCAATCATCCACCAGCTGAAGTGAGCACTGAGATGAAGAGGTGGGGTGAGACACATGAATCTCTAATACTGGATTCATGCTGCATGCTCAATTATTCCACTGCTACAATGCAAGTTAAAGCAGAGGAGGAGTCAATCACTGTATTCAGAGCACAGGTTCCGCCACTGTGTGAGAATTGGTCATTCCCTTACGATGGCAGTTAATCAATCTGGATCTACTCCTTTTCATCTGCTGCCTCTGACCAACAACAATCACTAACAACAGTATAATTGCAATGACCATAATAGTACCCATTCATATCATCCCACACCAGACAAGGAGGAGGAGGAAGGATGGGAGATAGCATTCAGGCTATCTACATCTCTCCCTTGTGATCTCTCTCACACATATAAGCACACTTCTGCATCATCATGCTCTGTGGTATTGTGGTACAGACAGTCAGTCCAGTCACCTTATTAACATCGTGTTTAGACACATATCGACCTGACTGCAGTGACAATCTGTGGTAAGGAAAGACAATAATGCAGAGTACATCCCCACAGTGTTTAATGTCTCTAAGGCACTTAACATGTGTCTTATACTTGTAGAAAACAATAATAATTTCCCACTGCTATGCCTGGTACACTAAATGATTGAATTAATATCAATTAAATGTATTTGTTATTGACTACAAACTAAACTATTTGTGAAAATTTGCCAAGGGCAGCATATCATAAGCACAAAATGAATGCAGGCTTAGATTTATTGAGTGCTAAAAGGAGCCTCACATGATGATGACAGCCTGCGCCCATTCTAATAGGAACAGGATCACTTAGCGTTTGATGACTAATATGGCTTCTTAATCTCTTTGACGCCATGAAACTATGACAGATCTATGAGATTATGGAACCGACTGGTAACATAATAAAGGCACCCTTCTTCTCACTCAGCATCTCTCATATTAATATTTCCATCCTGTAATAACTAAAAGCCATTTCGTTACTCATTAATCAGTATGTGAAGCCACCACTTCCCAGTACACATAGAAATATGATCCTATGATTTCACAGGAAGAGTGATGTATAATGACCCTGCAGCTGGCGAGGTAATAAAACACTGTATGCATGTTGTCTGTCAAGAAAACTTACCTAGGCATACCAAAACAACAGACAGGCCAAAGTCAAGACTCTTTTTAAACAGTAAGACATTGCTTTGTTGTCGTGTTTCTTCCAGGCTCTGTGACAATCAATACTTAAAACAACAGCTAGAAAATATGTGGAATCAGCATCTATGAAGTAAAAGTGCGACATAATTGATTTGCATGAGGTTCGTTCAAGCATTCAAGGGATTTTAAATGGTGCACAATATTCCCAGTCAGATCACTCGTCAAATCCATATCAAGTTGTGGGCTTATGAGTTTTGATGTTTATTAAAGTGAACGACAGGTAAATGGGATAGGTCAGCATAAAAAAATGCCACCTGAAAATGTAGGGACATTGAATCTGATTTATGCGTATGGTCATCTGTGTCAGAAGTTGTGTGTGTGTGTGTGTGTGTGTGTGTTATTGCATGTGTGTGTGTGTTTTTAAATCAATGGTCATCCCCTGATACAAGATGGCCTCATAAATCATTGTTTGTTGATCACTTGTCAGGAGGCATGGGGCCTTATGGCGTTCTCCTAATTATTCCAGCTCAGAGTCTCACTCAATGAATAAGGACAGGAATGCCAAAGCAAATCAAGGCAGCGAACTTTACAAAAATATGGCCATAAAGGTGGTTTAGTTTGGATGGATGAGATGGGGGATGGGGATATAAGCTGCATGAGGGGGGAAAGGAAGTGTGTGTGTGGATGGTAGGGTTGGCTAGGTTGAATTCTAGGGTGCACTGAAGTGAGAAATCTAGTATGAGATATCAGTCACGCAATTCCAATGTGCTAGGGGACTCTGTCAAGACAGGAACAAGCCGGCTGCCTGATTGAAATTGGACAAAAATAACTAAATCTGTTATTGTGACCATTCAATCACTTTGATGCTTTGTATCCCTCTTTAAACACAATTTGAACACATCTTTGTTGCAACTCACTGTCGATTCCTCAGTGGTATTATCTTCATGGACAACAAGTCTCTGCGATCTATGTTTGTCTCTTGTAACTAAATAATCTAGGACTATCGCATCTGAAATAGATGGCTAACGTTGTCCCGCATGATTGAATTAGTAGAGTTAACACCAAACGTGGGAAATGTAAAATCCATCAGTTTTTGAGTAAGGAACTGTGTAATGACAAATTCTGTCAAACGGTACGGCTAAGTGGTTAGGGTATAGTATTGGCTTTCAGTGTCATTAACTTTTCAGCAGTAAGCAGGTTTCTGTCGCCACTGACCAAATTGCTTTAAATGCACAGCAATTACACGGTTGAGGGTGGTGCTTAAAAGATGAGTATAGTTTCTGTAGTTAGGCCTAATGGGATTATTAGTGAGTTTTTATGAGGGGAACTTGCAGCTCACAGTAATACTGGAAGTGATATTGTATGTTTCAGTGATATACTGTACCAGCCAAATGGTCCTCGTGTTAATTACTGGATTACCCTTTCTAATTAAGAAGTCTGGAAAGGGGAGTTTAATAATTCATTGAATCACAGGGGCACAATTTCTTGTATTACTCTCTTCTTCCCTCTACACTCATTTTGATTTTTTTTTGTACCTCAGTGGTTCCCATGTGCAGGCATGAAGGCAGTAACACCTTGTTATTCAGAGTTAAAATGTGTTAGCTTGAGGCTTAAACATGGCCTTAGCATGTTTAAATCATGCTGAGCATATCACAGAGGCCATGCAGGCCTTTGATATATTTTTGCTGCATAATGTGTGGTTTTGAAAATCAATGAAAAGTCCTCCTTTGATCACAGTTGTGTCCCTCATCTCACCGCTCTGTAAAATAGAGTGTGACCATCCTGCCACAGAGGTAAGAGGTAAGTACAGTTGCAAGCCTGGGTCTTGGGTAGACAGCAATGCCCTGGTATTCACCAAGAGTCTGTTGTGAATGATTAAATGTAGATTGAACCTGTAGTCAATATATACCATACATGAGGTGTGTATAAAAGGGATAACAGTTATAGACATTCAACCCTGAAGGATGCCCAGTGTAACCAGGACCTTCTCTTGTTCACCACTGCCTTTCACAATGTTCCCCCAACACTAGTTCCAGAGTGGTTAATTTAGATATTTACTTATTTATTTATGGTCAGAAAGAGATCTGACCATTATATATATCTGCTTCCCCACAGGAGAATTCAAAACTACTTACAACCCGCAGTTCTTAGCAGCAAGTCCTTATAATCCTTACAGACAAAATGAACAAAACATAACAATGACACAAAAAGTAATTTTTTGATCATGTGCAAATTTAATTTATTTGGAGCAAAATTTTAAATGAAACATGGAACATTAACTTTGTTGTCCTAAAATCAGAATGAAATTCTAAATCTAAAACGTTTTTTACCCAGAAAGAATGTATTCTCAGGCACTCTGTATTCATGATCACATAGTGGCTACACTAGTGTCTTAGAATAAACTAGAAATGTGTTTTGAATATGCTGGCTATGGAATTTCTGTGTATTTAAGTGATCTAATGTATGAGACAAAAAAACTCTCTCCATTCTGCAGGGTCTCAGATTAGTGATCCATAATTTCATCTGGTCCAATATGAAACATCTTGAGGAGGGAAATGTAGGTCATTCTGAACACCATCAAACAGCAGCACTCAGGCAGCGGCATGCAGGCCCACATTTGTCTCCTGTATCTGTGAGGACATTCTCAACCGCCTGTGGGTATTTGTAATGACCCAGTGACAGCATTTCTCTGCTGGTCGGCTGAGGTGCTCAACGAAATGAATAACTCTGACCAGCCAGGAGAAAAGCAAAGAGAGAAGACAAGTGTGTGTGTGTGTCAGGAGTGTTTGTGTGTAACCGTCGTGAGAAGTGGGGCTACATGTCACATCTCCTCAGACACTATAGCTCCAGTCCCCACCGGCTACAAACAATCTACAACCTCCCAGAACCTCCCACAGAGGCCTTGTGTGCTGCATATGTGCCAGTAGCGCGTAAAATATGTCTCTACGCTGTCTTGCTTGTCGCCTTGACCGGACCACATGTTCCTCTGGTCTAGTCCGAGTCATGATGGGAATGCTGGGGAGCCAATAAAATCAACCTATGAATCGCATTAGGAGGTGTTGGCAACTGCCAGCCGAGTGCTTAACTCCCAGAAATACAGATTTACTTGCTTGTGTCCTGACATTCTTTAAGATGTAGCTTTTGGTGTGCTGTATTTGACATAAGTATAACATTTCTCCATAATAACATAGATTCAGCATGATGCATATGAATTGTTCATCTGCATACATATGAATTATTCAACTATCTGATTCGTTTTGCCCTTTTTTGGGGTTCAACGTGCACTGGAGGGCACAGGGGGATGGAAGATCTTTAAGTCCCACTCAGGTCCTGGCACATTTTCATTTGGTCTCTCCATCTCTTACAATAACATCTGAAGTTGTCTGTGCATCTATAGTTGGACAGAGCCATTAAAATCTACATGCAGTTAATGGACTTTTTGGCAGGAGTTGTCATTTTATGGATGCAATACTGAGAGGGTATTACTTTGTCTGAGTGCCTCCTTCGCTAATCAGTGAGGTCAAGCACCCATCTGGCAATTGTTTGATGTTTCTGCTTTCGTGAAATATTTATTGCTTCACCAGAGGGACAAGATTATTCAGAAGAATGGAGATATAAAATAGTGCCATGATTTGGAATAAATGTTTTTTACAACTGTTGAACATAAAATACAGTGGTTGAGGACATATTCAAATCCTTTACTTACCTAAAAGTACTAATGCCACATTGTAAAATATTCAGTTACAAATAAAAGTCCTGCATTGAAAATGTTACTTAAGTAAAAATATGCAAGTGTAATCAGGAAAATTTACTTAAAGTATAAAAACACTCCATACATACATACATGCATACTATTACTATTACTACTATGACTGTTATTATGATTACTAATGCATGTATGTCAAAGAAGCATTTGTTGGTTGAGGTGAAGCTGATTTAGATTTTTTTTATGGATAGATCTCCTGATTATTTTCTAAAGTAATCGGATTGATTGATTGTTTGATTTGTAAAACGTCAGAAAATAGTGACCTTTTCACAATGTTTGTTTTGTCCCATTAACTGTCCAAAGTTTAAGTCTTAAATAATTAAAATAATTACAAGTAAGAGCAGATAATCCTCACATTTGACAAGCTGGAACTATGAAAATGTGGGCATTTTTACATGAAAAATAACATATTTTTACTCTCTTTTTTAATAAGCTCTGTGTGTTTTCTTTCCAAAAATCTTAATTTGTGAAGTGACTAATAACCAAAGCTATCAAATAAAAGTAGTGCTGTAAAATGTACAGAATTTCCCTTTGAATAGAAGATATTCAAGTAAAGTACCTAAACTTTGTACTTAAATATAATGCTTGAGAAAATGACTAGGAATGTATATCAACATCAGTTTCCTCACAAGCACAAACTTAGTCATGCAGAACATGTTGTTACAGACCAATGCTTTAAAAGTCTCAGAATGCAAATCAAGTCTATTTAGCTCCATCCAAATTCACATTCATAATTAACTGTAGAAGGGTATGTGTTGTGTTTTTCACATAGGCTGTGTTGAGGAAGAGGCAGGGGGCCCGCCATCAAAAACCTTGCAGGATAAGCAATCATTAGAACCGTAGCCCCCCTGGTAGGCAAGCCATGCTTCCTGTATAGAGCCCCAGAGGATTCACTGTGCTAATTATTTACTGTTGCAGCAAAGACTATCAAATAGCACCCTGCGTCAAGTCTAACTGTTAGGGGGGACCCTGACAGTGTAACCTGGGTAATATGCAAATAGAAGGAGAAGGGGGGAGGGCGAGAAAAAGAGAGAGAGGGAGGAAGTGCAGGGTGTATAATGGTCAGAGAGCGTCGGAGGAGTCGAGGTTCACTGGTGAGTCAGGAAAGGTGGGGCCACTGAGGGGCACAGCAGCAGAGTATTAGATTTCAGATGCATATGAATGACCAACTGCTGGCTCTGCTCTAGCTTTAGGGGGAGATTGCATGGGCTCCCTTTGAGCTGCAGTTTTGAATCTAGATTACTGCCTGACTTAATCCTGTGGTAGGTAGGTAGGGGGTCATGAATGTCTGTGGCTGGTATCATTAAATTGAAGACTTGCAGAGGAGTATGGTACCTTTCCTTGACTGAGTTTTATTACAACTACAATAGCATTATATATGCCGTGATCAGAACCAGCATGCTCTGTGGTTAGCACTATGCTCAGAACCTGCTATGTTTCTGCATCCTGTTAGCCCCCAAAACAAATAAAAGGATATGAGCTCACAGACAAACAGGCCACATGCACACACTCACACATGCAATCCCTGACTCCAAAAACGAGTCAGGGGGTAACACTGGGGTCTTAAATCCATGCACTGGGGCAAAAAGCCAAGCAGACTCAGCAGATACACACATGCCATAAGAGAGCTCTGAGCTCTAATAATACACTAAGGTCCACTCCATTTGATTGGAGGGCAACAACATTATCTGGTCATCAACAACAAATAAACACACATGGACTACTGAATTATCTAAAGCTATTAAAACAAAAACAAATATATGTAATTTAACAAAAACCCGCTCTCATACCCAGATGTATTAATAGATGTTTATATATATATATATGCTTATTTTGCTTATTTGCTTGTGCTTATTTGAAATCTAGCATAGATTCACAATTAATTCCAAACACGGTTATGTGATTCCTTAACTGACAGCAATCAGGCCAAGCAACTTGCAGGAGTGCTCTCTAAACACAGTTAGATGTCATTACAAGTTGGATTTAATTACACTGAGCCCATTCTTGTGGCATTTTTGAAACTGAAAAGGCTCAATTTATTTTCTCTCACACATTGAGCGGTGCAAACAGAATGTCCACTGCAAAATGTCATCAAGGACACTCCATTCAATTATTGTAACACTCCGAGTTGGGTTTGAAAAGAGAAGCAGGTGTGCAGCCGAGTTCCTGCCTTCTCAACAGCTAATTCACATGACTGATGCACGACCTCCAGCAGCTCCCCACAAATAAAAAAGGGACCCTCTCCCAATGAGATCCTCCCACGTGTCAGGACATATTCCGAGAGGAGTGATTGAACTGTTTGTTTCTGTGTCGACAAGACAATAGCACCGCCAGCTTAAACAGCTCCCAACAACCTGCTGTGTCTGCTTTCAGCGCAGCAGCTCCCACCAAACTTATTTCCGATGTCTCATTGCCTTTGCTAAATAATGAAAAACTGCAATGAAGATGTGAAAGGAAAATTAGGCAGCAGCAGACCATGCGGGTTACTTGCTTCCAGCTACACACTTATTATCACTTACACCACCTGTTATGTATCCAAGCCACATCAAGTTAAATCTGAGTTTAACTCTGGTTCAATCAGCAGACTTTCCTGCTCTATCCATTTGCCTCTTATCTCTCTCTCTCTCTCTCTCTCTATCTCTCTCTCTCTCTCTCTCTTTCTCTATCTCTCTCTCTCTCCCTCTCATTCACTCCCTTCCAATGTGTGTGTGCACATGTGTGTATCTGCCAGAGTGCTAAAACACCATGAGGGAATTGGGCCTTTGCCACCCCTCCCCTTCTCGCAAATGTGAAGGGATAGTAAATATCAGTGCAGCAGATGGGGCCGATGGTCCCTCTCTGCCTCCCTCCCATACACAGGGAGGGCAGAGCAAATGGATAGCCATCAACGGCAGCAGGAGTCGCCCCAGGCCAAGACTGGAGTAGAGGACACAGGGACTGGACTGTTGCTCAGGCAGGCAATTTTACAGACAAATTATCCCTGACTATAGGCAAGGGAACAGCACAACATTAGGAGTACATATAAGGTCATTAAATCTAAGATTTCATGGTAGACAGGCTTCCCAGAAAGAAACATGTAGTTTTGTCATCTGGATTCATAAGATAATAAATTTTATTCCAAAAAGCTTTCTACCTGATTGGATAATAGCGCAGGACTCACTGTTGCACATGGGTGTCATTTCAATATTCTGTCACACTGCTTGCAGGATCTGTAAGGCACTGGCAGTGTCTAACAGCATGACATGCTTGTGTAACAGCGCAGGAGAGGGGCTTGCTCGAACAGAAGGGGTGTCAACGCCATCCCGATCTTAGAGAGTGGATCTGGAGCAGATACCATAAATCCTGCCCACTCGTCAATTAACAGACAGTAAACAGGTTTAAATTTAGGCAAGCAGTGTTGTTATAGTTCTTATGAAACCTCCATCATAGGGAGCGTATATCAGTACTCCCAAAGCAAAATTAGACAGCTTCCCACTGGGATAAGAGGAGCACATGTGGATCAATGATGACACAACATGGAATCTTACTGCGCAGCGGCATAAGCTAAGCAGTGATGTAATGCATCTGAGCTCACTGGGTAAGAGTCAGTGCGGAAGGAAAAAAAGATATGAGGAAATTATAACTGCCCTTATTATTACTGGATTTAACATCAGTAGACGGAGACTGGTCACAAAGGACTTTTATCCTTTAGCACTGAGATGGCATTGGCATATTTTAGATGTCCACTTTAAGCAACTTGCAAATTGCGAGATCAACCTCAAGCCCTCAGTTCTGTGGCAGGGGTCTTTGTATAGGTGTCACGTACAGCATTTGACTGTGACATCCTGGGTTATATGAATGATTTAAACGCTCAAGTGATTGGAAATGACTTTCTTTTGTTGCCACAATTTCCCCACCCTGCTGGATTTCTGGGAGGACGGTATCTCACTCAGCGTCTCCTGAGATTTCTAGATTTCAATTTATTTATTTAAGGAGGAAATAGAAGGAAATTTCAACGGGTCACTAATTTCATTTCAACATGTACCGGTGGCATTAGCCCTGAGCAGATATTTCAGAGGAACACAAAATCAATGTTGAGCTTCTATTGGGAATAGCCCTGGAACCCATTAGCAACTTTGACCAATAGGTCAGGTAAAGTAATAGCTAGATAAATGTTTTATTACAGATTTGCAAACTTAATGGGGGGCCTAGTACCTGTGCAGCCATGCATGGCAAATATTCATCATTAGATTCTATTGCTGTAATGAACACAAATCTCTCAGTGGCCGGGGCTTCTGGTTCTTTATATATGACCTGTTAAAGGTGGGTCTCTGTAACAAGGCTTCAGAGGAGACAAAAGGTCGCATCTACTGTCCTCGAGAGGCATACAACACTCAAACACTGTGAAGATGGTATCACTTTAAATTAATGATTTTTTAAAATCCTAATTGTATTTTCTTTGACCATATATTCGGTTGAGATGTGTCACACTATTGTTCATCTTTAAACAACTTGTGTGCTTACATACAGTAACTACAGTTGTGAGCATGACAACATCCCTGTAGTTTAGTGTGAGTCATAACATAATCAGCTCTGGCTCTGTATCTTGCATACACTACTTTAATCTTGATACAATTTGATTCTCTTATATTGTATTTCCACAATATATTTAACCCACTTCTGTGTATGTGTTTTCTTTAGATGACTTCAGGGGTTCTCAGTCCTTGTCGTCCAGTATCACGTCCCTGCTCATTTTGTGTCCTACCAACTATTTACTTGTATTCTTCTGAAATCCCAGGTGGAAATCAGGCACTAAGTGGTAAGAAAGAAGAGCTGTTGTCCTCAAGGACTGCAACCGACCACTGGAATAATTACTTTAGGTTATCGTTGCTATTCACACTTCCCCTATTCCCCATACACATTTAACTAGTGATGTTATGATGGATTAGTGGACTTTGGCCAATTAGACAAAGCCTTAGAGTTTACTCTCACATAGGAATTATGTTTCTAAAAAAGAGCCTACACATTTTTCAGAGATTAAACAGCATCTGTCAGGAATAAGTGATATTGTTTATCCCTGAATGAACATAGAGTATGTCACATTTAGACGTTTTTTTCAGCCCTCTGTTCGCCCCAGCTCTCGAACCATTCTGTGCCGGGCTGAGTGCTACTTTTCTGAATGGGAGCCAGACTAAGAGCTCCCACACACTGTGAGGAGCAGCTCCTGTTTCCAGCTCCGTCTCCAAGGGGACCATCAAGCCCACCAATCACATCGCTCAGCACAGGAAAGCGGGCAATTCAATTTCTTAAAGCCGCAGTGTCCATTTTAAGGGAGGCGTTGTGAAAGAAAGTTCAGCAAAAACAGCACATTTTCCGAACGGGGACAGTAAAGCACCTCCACACTGCAGTTTAAAAGTTTTTTTTCCTTTTTATTAAATGTGAATTCACATGTTAGTTTGAGCCCATCCATTTCAGAGTATCCGCCTACATACAAAATAGGCATCATTCTGTCATCACATCCTTTTCAAACGCAACAAATAACACATTTGTGTACATATATTCACAAACTGAAAGGACAGTCGATGGTGGTAGGTACTTATTTATTAAAAGATGAGTCAAAGACAGATTCACACTTGGAATGTGAAGTAACTACTGCCTAGAACTTCCAACAAAATGCCTTGGCATATAATTAGGTCATATTCCAAAACCTTTTTATCAAACGGACTTCATATGTAAGACCCACATAAAAATAAACAATATCTGCTTTTTTTTAAGTGCAAGAAATAAAAAATACAGGTTTATGGTTAATGTTTTAAAAAAAGAAGGCAGTCTTCAGTTTTAAAATAAAGTTTCATTTCATGAAACAGGACTATGGAATGTTCTTTTTTGCTTGCTTGTCAAACTAATGCCAGACCACCACTGTATCAGACTATGCCCTTTTGCAGAACTCTTTATCCCTAATTGTCAGTCAGATTCAGGCTGTTTGGTGTCAGATATGCCCATAATCCTTATGAGTCAAATAACATTGAAATTGTGATATTAATCTGTTTATATAGTATGCATCACACCATGAGGCCATATTATATTGTTTTGTATCAGTTCCAGCTGATTTGTTTATTTTTCTGCCTGGACAGGCTTCAGCATCATAACATGAAATGATGTTGACAGTGCACAAGTCTGTTTTTCCATCACTTGCTACAATTGTTGATGGTCTGTATCTTAAGAGTATATATTGCACAAAAAAATGAGAGGGGGGAAAAACAGTATGTGCCATAAAAATACCAAAATCCAGTTTCACACCTGCGATTGGGACCCATCCACATATCACGAGTATGATATACATAAACTCCTAACTTTACTATATTACAGTACATATACAATCTTGAAACTAGTTCCAGCTCTGAGGTATGTGTTCCCCATGATGCCATTGTATCGTCTACAAATACTCAACAAATCTGCTCTACAACTGTACAAAACCTAGTTTGAAATCACAAGGCATTTTTGATGCAAGTTTTAATTTAACTTAATCCCTAAAACCAGGACTCTCTTGCATGCTAAAAACAAATGATAAAGGGAAGAAGTGCCTGAAACTCACTGAAAGCACAGTAAGAACATTCCCTTTTAACTGTACAAAAATATGCCTGAAAATATCTTACTTTTCTTTTAAAAAGATGAGGTCTGTTATGTATCAAAATGTTTCCTCCACACCTGTATTCTTGCAGAGGTTTAGGCTGCTTAATATTCCAAACCAGGAGGTAAACTGAATCAGTTACAAAAAAACAAACATTTGCGGCATTTAGAAATTACATAAACCGTTGTAAAGTAACATCCTGAACAATTGTCAGTTCACAGATTTGCTTTGAGTCAGTCCACAGTCCGTTTTCAGCTCCCTGCAGTTTGTTTTGTTTTTAAGAGGATAAGATGCATAGAAGGTTACGTATTTTTCCCTTTGTGGTCCGTTTAAGCTGAACAGTAAATGCAGACCTACGGGGGAAGAAATCCATAAAACCCTGTCATGCTGCCAAAAAAAAAACGTCTGCAGACTTTGTTTTTTTTTTTTGCTACCAGCTTCATAAGCATCTCATTCCTCAAACCTCACCTCGCTTCCTGGTCCTCCACCTCCCCTCCAGGACCCTTTAGAAAACCCACAGGAGGTAGGGCTAGGGACAACTTGACCAGGACACATGTATAATTTACTTTCTCCCTTCTCTGTTATTACTAGAGGAAACCTTTTTTTTTTGTTCTCAGTTCAGTATGTGAAGACCAGGTCGGAAAAGTTCGCCTCCAGCCAGTCCCCGGCAATCATCTCACTGAGTTCTGGCGTGCAATAGTCTGGAAATTCAAAGTGAGAGCCTAGGCTGCCCTCGCTGAACGAGTCCAGGTCCTTATCCACAAGAGACAGGGAGAGGTTTCCTGAATTGGGGTTGCCCAGCTCCGAGCCTGGGGCGCTGGGGGCGAAATTTAAACTAAAGTCAAACAGCAAATCGTCCGCGTCCTCGCCGGAAGAGGAGCTACTGCTGGAGGAGGATGAGGATGTGGATACCGACCTGGAGGATGCTGGTGAGACAGAAGCAGCGTGCAGTGTGCTCTGCTTGTTTTTGATATTGTAAAAGAGTCTGTTGTTGTTCCGCACTTCTTCGTACATGCTCGTCCCCTCGGACTCGGCCGAGGAGCTCAAAGTTGGGCTCGCGGGAACTTTGGCTACATTGTACGGCCTCAGGCGCTCCTCGTCCTCCGTCTTAATCCCCATCCGGTAGTCCTCCTCGTACTCGTCGTCGTCGTCCTCATCGGTGAGCTCACTTTTCACAGTCTTTGTAACTTTTAAGCTGGGAAACACGCAGTCCTCCACGTAGCCGTGAGAGGACTTGGAGCCGCTCTTAGTCTTTATCTTTGAACACTTCTTGCTGGGAGTCTTTGCAATTTTACCGCACTTCTCCGGAGAAGGTGCTGATGATTTTGAACTGTCGAGCTTTGGTTTTTTCTTGGGTCTGTACTTGTAGTCGGGGTAGTCGGCCATGTGTTTTAGCCGCAGCCTCTCGGCTTCTCGGATAAACGGGATCTTTTCGCTGTCCTTGAGCATCTTCCACCTCTTCCCCAGGCGCTTGGAAATCTCCGCGTTGTGCATGTCGGGCGACTGCTCCATAATCTTTCTCCTCTCGATTTTGGACCAGACCATGAATGCGTTCATGGGTCTCTTGATGTGGCCGGTGGCTGTCTTGCACCAGTCCGGGTTTATCGGTACGGGGCTGCACGCCATAAATTCACTCTCCTCCGAGTCGGTAGCCTCCCTGGACATGCTCCCGTCCGTCTCGCTGTTGTCTGTGTGCTGCACCATTGTCCTTTGTTTCAAGTCACTTCGTGTCCGGACGCTGCGGTGTCTGTCAGTCCCAGCTCTGCCAAGACGGCTCAGCTCTCTGTGTTTGCGCCGTTTCGTCCGCGTCCACTGTTGCAGCGTATGTCTCAAGCTCAGCACTCTTTTTCCAGAGTTACAAACTGCCTTCTTAACTAGTTATCGGCTTTTTCATGTCCCCTGCGTCACAGGCGGCCGTCCAATCAGTTCCCTTCCACTCCGCCCAGCAGACACCATGCAAGACTCCCCTTAACCCTTTTATTCCTCCCTCCCGAGCTCTCATTGGAGTGGAGGTGGGGATTTGTGGTACACGGCGTCTGGGGCAACACGCCGGGCGAGACAGGCATATTAAACACACAGTTAGCGCTATGTGCTCCTGAGATGAACATTACGCACCAAAGCGCAAACAAGACTTAAGGTCTATTACTTTATTTTAAAAGTGAAGGGTAAAAACACGTAACAGTGGAGGGTTTTTTTCTTCTCCAGACAGGCAGCTACTCTTTGCAGATGTGTCTGGAGGAAAAGATGTAGGCTATGTGATTATTTGCTTTTTTTTCTCCTCCTCCCTTAGGTTGGATACTGAAGGTGGCGCTTGGACACTGTTGCAGGCGCCTGGGTGCGTCTGTCTGACTGCCTGTCTGCTGGAGAAGGATGCATTTTAGCAGCTGGTAATCGCTTTAGAGGAAGACTTGATGCATATTTAAACTTTAGTATAACCTCGTGCAGATTTCACAGATATCTCTGAGTGGCCGAGTCACTTATCACGTTTTTCTTTTCTTTTTTTTCGTTTTGGCGTGTTTTCCTTTCCTGTTTGTTTCCATGTCTGCATCTGAGTAAAGGAAATAGGTCAGTAGTACATTCTGCTTTACAGATCTTGTTTGTAGTCTGTGAGCACCCAAAACGCATCTGCAGCATCCCATAAACCCTTACTAATAAGAATTGTGCTCCAAGGAATCACTTCATGCATACACACAAATCATTAAAAAAAATTCTAATAACATTTCCACGTAGAAAAAAACAATCCCTTTTCGTAAATTAACCCCCAAATCATAAAGTACGCATGCTATGACTTCTCATTCATTTGAATTAATGCTCATGTGGTGCTGTATCAGGCATGCAAGCAAAGCAATAACACTCATTCAGATGGCAACATTTGGCTGTGCAGCCTTGAGTTTGCTGTGTCAAGAGGCAGTGTAGCATCTAGCTGGCGTTTCCTGCACCCCCTCCAACCCCTCTGGCTCTGGGTGGTAGCCAGCAGTGCTATTGGAGGCTGGGGCGATAAGGCGTTCTACTTTTTTCTCTCTGCTTCGTCCCCTAGAGGGCAATCACTTACCCTTTTGAAACCCTCCCCCCACCAAGCCACCGTATTTTCCCCAGCTGGGGCTTAAGAAGTGTCTCCACTGATACAGCGAGAAGCAGATAGAAAGGCAGAGAGAGGATAGCAGGGAGAGAGAAAGAGGCACACAGGGGGGAAAAAGACAAGGCTAAGGAGACTGAGGCTGTTTGAGGGAGAAACGCTGAGAGATGGAGGTGCTCTTGCTTTTCCACCCTTGGAGGGGGCAACCCCCTGTCTGTGTCTCTCTCAGAGATAGGACTGAAATGCTTTATCATGACCACCCCGTGCTGATTAAGCCTTATCAGATATATGTGTCGGAGCAGGAGTCTCAGGAGGCTGGCGCATGCACATGCATGTTTTACTGTCAGCGTGTTTTTTGTTTGATGGATTCGTTTGAGTGGTATTTGATCTGATCAGTGCAGATGTTAGTAGAGGAAGATATGGACAATTTGCAAGCACACATTGACTGCATATACGTGTGAAATTCTAGGAAATTGTCCATAGCAAAGTAGACAAGAGCTAAATAATGTATCACTGTGTTCTGATTTACCAATGGGGCACTTATTGCTTAACATAGATATTCAGAAAATATTGATCAGTCATCTCATACAAAATGTGTGTGATACTGTTACCTGCAGTATACTGCTTGAACCTTTTATTGCGATTTGTCCCGTCCTTGTCTATGCATATCTCATTCTAGCCCGCTCCAGCCAGCCTTATCTCTTTATATGATGGTTTCGTGCTGGACATGAATCACAGGAGTGCTTAATGATGAGCATGCAGGGTGGCTGTCCTGCTCATTAGCATGGCTCATTATTTGGCTGTGAATGAGGTGTTGGTGTCAGCCCATACAGCCTATGAGTCATCTTAGGGAGGGTCTCATCGCCATGTCTGCCTCACACAGATGCAGCTGTAATAGACCGCCCCCCCCCCCCCCCCCGGCCCTCCCCCCCACATCACCCCACCCCAGCTGCCTCATTCAGTGGCTGGGACTGGGATGAGAGTGAAGACGAGAGAGAGAGAGAGAGAGTTGTAGGATACTGAAACATGTTGTGTTTTCATTTCAGTTTGACTCCAGAGATTACATATGATTAAACAGTGAAAATCCTGAGAGCTGCATTATCACTGTATGATTTCTAATACCGCACTCTTTCCAATACCCCAAAGGCAGATGTTTTAATGCTTATTTGCTGCTTTTCGTGTCAAGGGAGAGGACATTTTATTCCAGAGCGATGGAGTGTTGAATTAAGTGATGGTTTTCATGTACGAACATTGAAAGAGGGTTTCGGAAGAAACAATTCCCTTTGCATTGCTTATCTAAAAGCCCCCCAAAGCAGCTGCTGCTTTCACAAAGGGCCAGCGAAGCGTTAGATCAATAGTAACCCTGGCTAGAGGCTATCTGATGCTCAAAATGCATGGATCCATCTCCTCTGCATAGCCCCGAGACAGGTGTGGACTTCTGGAAGACACTATCTGATGGCTTCACAATGGGCAAAGGGGGTGGAGGGGTGGGGATGTGGGGGTGAAAGGGTGAGAAAAGGGGGGCTGTTTTTGGTAGCACATTAAAACGCAAATTAACTTTTCACTTGACAGACACATTCTTGAGTATCCTGTGGACTCAGGTTACAATGTTTATTGCCATGCAGTGAATTGGTGTTTTTCTAGCCCATATAGTGGAGTCACTTAATGGTAATCTAGTGCTATGCATAGAATTTATGTATTGAGTTTCAGCAGTTTGCAAACAGTATAAGGTAAAGCCACACGTGTCTCTTTCCATACAGACTTAAAGACCTTTCTATCCAGACGGTGGCTGGAGGTGAAATCTAATATCAGCTTATGAATCTGAAGATTTATGTTTTGTACGTTTGTTGCCAGTTACTGCAATCCATTTCGTTGTCTGAACTTGTGAGATGATACTAAAATGTGCTATGTCAGCTGGTCCAGGATTCGTTTCGCTGGCTGCCTATGTTGCTTTGGTCTCATTCCTCAAACATCACGCTGGCTTCCTCTCTCTGAAGATAAGAAGAGCTTTGACAATGAGGAAGATCTCACAGCAATTTGGAGGTTGTTGTTTTACCACTTGAGTGTTTGGTGCCTCCGAGGCCATTTTATGCCCTGTTGTTGCTTAACATTCTCAACTCAATGCAAATGTATCTCCAGGGTGTCAGGTTGTTTGTTGACCGCCTTGATGTGGCCTCTGTCTCTCAAGGTCTGATGCTTAGCGGATACTTGAGACTGGAGTATCTTGTCGTGAATGTAAACAGCTGATGCTTGAGTACTGTGCTGGAATGTTTGTCACACAGACACACAAATACAATCAGAGGCCAAAGCTGCTGGTAGCCTGTGTACATTTGTACTCGCAACAGCCCTCAACTCACAAACACTATTCTGAGTTTAGTCCATTCATTCCATGCAAAAGTCGTTCGCAAGTTTTGAATGTCTTGCACATTCACCTTTGCAAGAAAGAGGAAATTAGAACTGTTACTCTACTTCCTGGTGGAAAGTAAACCCCTGCAAAAGTGCAAACTTGAGTATTTACATTTTATGCTATCCACTTCTTTTATGTATCAGTTATAGTTTCTCTGTAAATAGAGATTTTTCATTCAAAACATATAATCGTTTTTTAAAATCTGATGTATTATTACAGATGAAACTACCAAACAGTACACAAAGTACTTACAATGAGCCCAACTTTAATCAGCTACAGCATTAAATGCTATTTAAATAATTACCAAATAAAAATGATGTATTCTGCTTAATCAATACTTTTCATACTTGAAGTACATTTAGCTGATAATACTACTTTTTCAGAAGGATCTTAACACTTCTGTCACCAAATAGTAAACACTCACTCAACCACTCCAGCAAGCATTAATGAGAGGGAGATTATAAACTTTAAGTGTAGCAAGTGTGAGACATGAGGAGCAGTGTGGGTGTAGGACACAAGGAAATTTGTAACTAAATACTTTGTCACTAAGGCAATTACTGCATTTAGGAATGTGTGATGTGAGAATTAGATTTTTATTAGCTGGCCACATATAACCAGGCTTTATACAGATGACATTTGTTTGGATTCTGTAAGAAAGTGTGAAGAGTTTCCTGTCTCAGTTCCTGTCTCTTCTTCTCTCTCTCTCTCTCTCTCTCTCTCTCTCTCTCTTTCTCTCTCTCTTCACAGTACAGACGCTACACCACAAAACAACGGGAATCCACAATGGCCTGAAGGAGATGACATCATCTGGGAGAAACTCTGGCTTACACAGTGCAGTGTGTTCTACAGTAATCATATTGCCATGTCATTCCCCATAAGCTCCGGCCATTTAAATCCTTTAATTATATACCAGCAGCACTGAAGCTGTGTTTACTGTAAGAGTCCAGTGTACCTAGTTTTGTATTGTACATTGTGCCTGCTGTTAATAAACTTGTGCAGAGGAAGAGCCCTGCAGGCGATCACAGAAACTGTAATGAGAGTGTGTTTAGTCTGGAGACTGTGTAGGACTAATGCTGATGGATTGTATAGCTGCAGGTCAGGTCTTGCTCTCAGACACACTGGTGGAGACTGTAGAAGGAGCAAGGGAAAGTTTCATTTGTAAGATTATAAAAACATAATGTGTGTCAATCCAACATAAAGTTATTATTGCCATGTTAACACAAGCTAACTGAAACCTACACATCATTACCAGTGAAATACAAAAGGAGGACGTTGTTTACATTTGCTTGGTTTTCGGTGGTGAAGTTGTTCATCAATAAAATTGAGTAGTCAAACGTTAAAGCCAAAACACCATTAATCTCTGAGAAATTGATTTTTTTATCATGTTTTACTCCAGCAGTTGATTTCTAAGAAGTATGGGACGGTTCCCACTGAAGCCATGTGGCTCTGCTTCCCTGCCGACCAGCCCAGACTTGCCCCCTAACGAGATAAGATAGTGTTGACTACAGGCCACCCTGTGTAGATTGGTGAGGGGCCTCCGCTGTGCTTAAGGGGCCAGTATACTTCATCAGAACTGCTTGTCGGGTGGTCGAATAGCTTCGGAAACCCCCACCCACATACACCTTTCGGATGTTGGATTGGGGGGGGGTCAATGTCCAGCCATTTCTGTAAGTTTCCAAAACTGATGATCAGACATTCTTCTGCTCAGCTCTCTTTTTATCGTTTACACTTTTCATGTGAACAGCCAAGAGTACAACACTATGAATGTCTTCCAGGAGAGACTATCTTACTGTTATCCCCATATTTAAACAAAATTGTGTCCCTCTCTATGATGGCCGGCTTTCCACTCTCCCTTCTAGAGAGTCCTTTCGGATCAGGTATAAACATATAACAACACACAACAACATATAATTTCGGCCAACATGTTGTACAAACCACTTATTTTCTAGTATAAGCGGCCCTTTAGTCACCCTCTGTCGCATCCTGTGCTCTGAAGTTTTACTGGTTTATGATCTTTGCACCACCAGTCGAATAGTGACAGTTCAAAGCAGCATGACAAATTGAGAATCCATGCCCCGTGGACAAATCTCAAGCAGCATTGTGTTTGGTCCTTAAGATTTTATAATTAGTAGGTAGGATAACTCAGAATTAAAGTCAGGGATTGTTAGTTTTATTTTTCTAATCATGGCTTCTTCACATTCCTTTTACTGGTAGTTAAGGTTAATTCATTACTAAAAACTGTTTTATACTAAAATAATAGTTACACAATGACAGTTACCTAGACAATAACCTAGAATCTAATGTGTCTGTCATACATTGAGCTCTGTGCATGATCCCGTTTATTTTATTGCCATTACCATCTGATAAGTTTTTACATTCCATAACAACCACAGACATTTACAAAGGCAATTTCCAAACAGCAGTTTTTATCCTTTGATTTTGTTGCATTTGTTGAAACCAAACCTTTACAAAAAGAGTGTATATTATACACGTTAATGAGAGAATACTACGGCTTGTCAGTCATCGCTTGTGTATTACTTTTTCTACAGATGAATGAAAGGGATTTAATCACAAGCTGGAAAATAACAGCACTGCGAAAATCAGCCACATCAATCAGGCTTTAACCTTGAAAACAAAAACAGGAGAAATAGACCCATGCAGAGACAAACACCTGAAGCAAATCTGAGCATTCACTCTTGTTTGAACAGTGACCAGATAAGATAGCTCAAAGTTATCAGCACAAGATGAATTCCCAGAGGAACCCCCAGTAGGGGTTTCATCAATGTAGTGCAAGGGAGAAAATCAATTCCTTAAACCACATACAGTGACAAATAACCACCTAAAACTGAAGCGAAAATTGTTGTACACTCCGCAGCTTTATTCAGTCAAAAACCACTAAGTCTAAAAAGAAAAAGCATTAAAAGACTGTCGTTCCTGCATGACGATAAAACACGGCAAGTAAACACTGTGCGACTTTGTAAACATAATCATAGTCATGTGGGCAAGAATGAAAAAAAATTGTTTTCCAGTTGTGTGGCCAACTCTGGTGATTTTGCACACCATTCTGAAATCAGAATAACCGTTGGTCTTTTTTTCCATACTCATGAACATACTCATTTACGTATGACGTAAAAATGAGAAGTGGCCAGTATTAGAGAAATCATTGTCTATGTAGATTTGAACTCCTTACAATACCAACTAAAGTCTATACAGAAGGTCATTTCAATATCAACCATTATATGCTGGCTGAATCACAAGTAAAGTTTTCCTCAAATATATTTATGTTCTGAGTGTATGCCTGCAGAGACCAATGGTGCCACAGAAACGGAGAAAACTTCAATGGTGTCTGGTGACTTCCTTTTTACTTTGCATTACATATGCACATATAGACTGGTATTTTCCCCAGCATTCCATCCATATCAGAGCCTCAGTATGTCCTCTCCGTATACTGACTCACTGCCCTTTCCTTCATGTCTCTTAAGGATTTCTTAGACGAGCTTCAAGAAAGACTTTCATAAATGTCCTCTTTTGCAAATCCTCCACAGCCCTCTGTATGTGCTAAGAGATATCTTAACAGTAAAGGTCATTGGAGGAGACTTTGGGATATGGAAAGGCTAAGCTGTGTGCATGGGAGAGTGTTTAACAACTATCTACAAATCAATAATAGAAGGTTTGATAATGAGTGTGTCAAATCACAGACACAGACTAACTCACGTGTGACAAAGCTTAATGCTTTCATCAGACTTTGGTCTCTTTACAGAGTGAACAATTAAACATCTGGATTCTGTAAGTTCTAGATTATTGTAAAAAAAAAATATATATATATATATATATGTGTGTGTCAATAGTCACAACCTCTCGCCCTTCATTGCATATAGCATTGTGATTATACACTGATTGTGTTCATTTGTCTGTATGATTTTCTCTACTGATTATGTTAATGTGTGGAAGTAATCTACCTCTTTAAAAAAAATTAAGCAGGCTTTATACCTGCACATAAAGTATTATAAAAAATCTGATGTCGTAAACACAAAATCTCCCATTTATTATTCCAGTCTCATGGGATCTTTTTAAACTGAGTTCCAGTGTCAATAGAGGAGCTCAGGATTACAAGATGAGAGCTGTATGACACTTCAGATAATGAACAGGAAAGCAAAGTTTCAGGAAAGAATGAATTTAGTCATAAAAGTGTGAGCGGATTAGCTCTTCTCTTATTTCCAACATTTCCTCTTTGATACGTCCTTACACTAATACACTAATCTCATTATAAGTGTCTGTCAAGCATACATGACAATTCATTTTAACAAGGTAGAGTTTCCTGCTCTCTTTAAATTCACAGCCTTCTCCACAAATGAAAACACATGAGAGGTTCCTCTGGAACAGACCCTGCCTAACAAGGAAAAGACAATAAGGCTCAGCACTTTTGATCATTTGAATGTGAATCTGCTTTCCTTGTAAAGGACATTGCAGTGTTTAAGAGTTTAATGACCTAAGGGCCCCACACTTTGTGCCCAGTGTTTTCCAGGTTAAAAAATTCCCATAAAAATCCACATCAATAAATATTCATGCTGCACTTTTACACCTTTATTTAGTTTACTGTATGTATATTTACAGTGATTCATTGTTGTGAATTCTGGTTGGTGACTTTCAGGCTCAAACCTGCTTCTCATTTTTGACATCAGAGTTTGTAGTTTGCAATTTTACCATTAAAGTATTTGAAGAAGAAAAGGGCAGCTCATGAAACATTGTGTTTGATATAAACCTGTAGAGGAAGCAACACATAATTAGCGTCTCGTTAATCGGGGAGAACCATTATAGCGTACTTAGTGTGATGTTAAACTAAATTGTTTGCCAGCAGAACATAATGATTTTACACTTGGATTGTGTTTTGTGTAAGAACTGCCTCCCTTTTTTCTTTAACAAGAAATGTGAAAAATATCCTGAGGCATTATTTTTGAACTACTTTTATATAACAAGCTGATTTCATAAATATTACATTAGTTCTCTGTCTGCAGCCTATAGTGCATCATCTCACATCATGTCTGGTGATATACGTAACTTTCAAAGCCACGTTAGTGAGGATGGCTATAATATGCTTCAAACTAACTGTCTAGATAAATCACGACCCCTTCGATCCCTATCTGTCCATCACTGGAGTAATCTGACCATTGCGGATAAATACTGTGAAAGGTCTTAAAGCACAGGAAGATCAGTACCTTAATCATGGCTAATCCCTGGTAGCTAGACATGTCTTGGGGGGACACGGGACGGACACATCACCCCAATTAGCAGTAGCTATAGCTTTAAAACCCTGTCATTAGGAGCCCATAACCTTCCTGTCACTCACCATAGCCGCTGCAGCCTCTACTTAGTGCACTGTGACTATTTGTCACATTTCTGCACAACAGTCATGTGGATTTAAGCACACGGTAGCATGCACTCATAAGACATGTGCACGTAAGCAAATGTACATACACCATAGTGATTTAAGAAAATAAATGGTGGTACAGGAAGCCTATGTACAATTTTCAGCGAAGCAAATTGGGCATACGCCATGTTGCTTGAGGGTTTGTAACCATAATAGGCTGATTTATGTATGACATTTCTCCAAGCATTAATATGAATAGACAGAAAGTTTGCCCAATTCACGTAGTGCCCATACCGTTATGCCATGTTCAATAAACACTGTGGCTGACATATTGGAATTATATCTTAGAAAGAAACATGCATTTCAGAAACCTTTCTTTTGGTTAATGTCTGATAGGGGAACATGTACATGCATTTTGAATGTCCATATAGCTATCAACTCAGTATGCAGATAGGGTCCCTGGTGTTTTAGTGTGAGATAGTCTTTGCAGGCCTTTACTGGTAGACAGTGGAGCATTAACTGTTATCTTGGAGAAAGCACTACCATTAAGCCTGCAACAATAAGACCAGGGTCAAGGATGAAGTTGAATGACAGCTCAGGATGAATATAATTTCCGAGGAAGCGATAAAGAGAGGTCTTGTACTCACACTAAAAAGCATAATAATAATTTTTTTCACCAGGTTGTCTGCTTCTACATATTTCCATTCTTTTCTCCGTTCTCGAGTGAAGAGGTCAGATATAAAGGAGGACAATGACCAAGCTAGTGAGATTGATGGTGAGGATGAACAGGCCAGAGGAATCTCGGCTAAATCAAAGCTATTCACCGTTAATGAAAATAAGAGAGAGACCGCACTGTAAATCATCTTATGGTCTAATGTATTAGTGATAATGAATTCACGCTGCCACATTTAACCTTAGTTTTGCAATTCATTATATTTGAGATTAACAAGGGAGGGAACTTAAGTGAACTGTCTGCAGGGAATTACAGCTGGGGCCTCATTGTCAATCAAGGATTGTGTTCCGATGTCTTTCATTAGGGTTGGAGGAATTAAATAAGACTTTCTTTTAATGGCGGATGGCTCTCCCATTTAACGCTCCTTTTGCTCTCCCAAGATGGTTAACTCTTCATTACCCAAATTAAAGGCATCCATCTCTGTTGGCTCCTGCCACATTGCCATGACCTCTACCTGTCAAAACTTTCATGTAAGCTCTTGAGTGATGGATGATACCCCCGAACCCCATTGTCAAAATTATCCAGTGACTGTCCAACCCTCTCTGATCCATTCAATCCATCTCCCCAGGCTACGTGCCACCAGCCATGATTTAACAATGAAGCTGAGGCGCTAATTTACTCTCATAGAAATTAGAAACTACCTTTTAATTATATGCCTGGGAGTGTTCTAAGAGTTCACAAGGATCACACCCAAAGCTTTTAACTCAACTTTGTGGGGGTTGATAATATATATTCTTCAAACATGTTATTTCAGGGGTCGTTCAACTTACCTAGGACCAGAGGGAGTTTCAGAGACCATCAGGAATAGGAAAGAAGAAATGTTGAAATCAGTGTTCTCATTTCAAGGTCAGAGCTGTTGTTATGGATAGGTATATGAAAGATGGAAAAATACGTTAATGACCCAATGCAACAAAATGGAAAAATCTTTTTGAAAATCTTTTTGTCAAGTCTGACTGAGTAAGAAAGGTTTTGGAACTTCATTGAATAGTTTATAAGGACTTGATCACTGATTTGCAAACCTTAATAAGTGCACGTGGAACTCTGATCAATAGATGATTTGCACTGTGGCTTTTACTGGTTCAGCTCTGGAATTGCATCATGCTAAACTATTTACAGACAGTCTTTGTTGACAAAGGAACAGTTCTCTGAACTTCCACCCCTTTCTTCCCTCTCTATTTGCATCACCTTCAGACACATGTAAATATTCAAACACATGCCACACGTCATACATAAAACATGATATAAGTGGTCCCATTCTTGTCTGACCTCTTGTCCTCCTGCTTCTCTCCCAGACAGATGTAGATAACGCTCCAGACACACCTCACTTCCTGAGAGGGGAGTTATAGCTTCCTGGGAGAGGCACTGCCATCCCCTGGAGCCCTGAGGAGTTCGACAGCTACCTATGGAGAGGGCACGTCTCTGACTTGTAGACCTGCTCTGAGGCTTCTCCTCTCACTTTGAGATCCTCCGTGTACCTGTCAAAGGGTCAAAAGGGTACGCTCACTGCAGACAACTAGACTGTGTTTGTGTGTGTGTGCACGTGTGTGTGCGTGTATGTGTGACCCCCCCCCCCTGGTGACAGATGCCAGGCTGTTTATGTGTGAGGTGTGGGAGTGCTGGGTGGGCAGGTGGGTAGAGGTGCATGTGTTTGCGAGTGCATGTGTGAAGGGAAGTGTGTGTGTGGTTTGTTGCGGGTGGGTTTGAGCAGTAGCATAATGTGAGAAACTGCACTTGTCAGAATGTGCAGACATGAGTGTGAATGTATTTGCATACATGGGCATATGTGTGCCCACGTGCCTGTACCTTCACACACTCAATGAGTTAAACTGTACCAGGAGTCAAATGAGAACCTGTTACTAGGCTCCATAATCACCAAAACCCAAAACTGCTGTCCCAGAACCAGAGCATAACAGATGGGGGGGCTGCTGCTCTGGCAGCCAAGCAAATGATGAGCTAATCGTAGCGAAGGAGGTGACCATAGTTGGTTACAGCTTATTCAGGATTATGACTCAATCACGGAAGCTTATGGCACTTAGGTAATTATTTAATCAAAGAGTGGACGAGTCAATAGAAGCCGACAAGAGATTAATTATAAGTCGGGGATGACTTCAACTCATTGTTTTTACTGGTCCTCTCTCTCGACACTGGCAGGAGGGAGAGTTGATGGGATCATTGAGAGAGTGAGTGACAGCTCTAGTGGAGTAGGAATAATCAGAGTGGTATAGTTAACACTAAACTGGACTGAGAGCAATACAGTGCTATCCTTGATTAAAATGTGTAATCAGCTGTATTAAAGTGCAATACGAAGCTGAGGAAAGGAGAGAAAACGTCTGTCTATGGATCAGTGGGGATCTTTGACATCAGCTGGTGTCATGATCTAACTGTTGCTCTGTAATTCCTGCAGCCCATTACTGGTGGTGTGCTATGGACCGGTTATACTAGACAATAAGAAGTTTGTACAACCTTTCGTTCAACCATGTAGGAAATCAAGTGTTTATACTTGATCCAAATGGCTGCATTTGAAGTTTAAATATGGGGATAATGGCGCATATTTCTCTCAGTCTCTCTCCAGGAACTCATTTATAGTGTTGCACATGGCTGTTCACATAAAATGTGGTTGTTGTGCCAAGAATGAAAAAATAGAATTAGAGAGAGAAGTTCAATCCCTAGCTCCTTGCCCACCTCCACACAGCTGGCCAGTCATGGCATCAAGGGTGTGAATGTCATATGCTTGGTTTCTGAAAGGTACAGAAATGGTTGAACACAGACGACCCTAATCTGAGGTAGGAAAGGTTTGTGAGGAGGGGGTTTCAGAAGCTTTTTACTGAGTATGCAGGCCCCTTAAGCCCTCTATGACAGCTATAGAAGAAGCAGGCCAGTGGCAGCAAGAAGGTGTATGAGTCACTCAGCCTATCCTTAGTAACCTGCCATTATTTATAGCAGACTGTAGGAGGATGAAAGGCACTGGAGAATTCTCTCTTAGTTATCTGCCAGCAGTTTCCTACTAACAGTCATTTCTAAATGTATAGAGTCTTTCATGTTGGCAGGACTGATGTATAGTATCTTGACATCTGGGAGATTGTAGTGATGATACACAAAATAGACTACTCCCAAACGACTACTCAAATTCAGACACATGACCTGAGGAAATGGCTAATTTAAGCAAAAAGTGGTGCCAAGATATTTTGTACAATTTGTTTTATACCGTTTGACTTTCCTTGTTTATATATAAGTTGAAGTAATTCAATTACCATAAAAATTGCTAGACAACTGTTTCCTTTCTCTCATTCTTCTGGTGTCAGTCATCCAGACATTTCACTTTTCAAACTAGCCTTCATACCGAAGAGGAGCTTCACATATGCTGATTCTAGGGATTCCCCTCAGTGTGTTTTATCCAGTCCAGCTGTTTTATTTGGCTGATGGGGAACAGGATGGGAGATTTACTAGCAGAGAAAAATGGGGGCAAGTTGAGACACAAAGATGGACATGGCGGTTAACTCCCTGATTGTGTCACCAGAGAAGAGAGATAAATGGTGAAAGGAAAACAAGCAAGGGGAAGCAGACTATTTTTCTAAAAGCTGCACGGAAGTTTCTAATTATATCCACTTCGAGACCTGTAACCTCCACTGAGACACACACTGACACACATTCACCCAACATCTACACACATACACACACACGCACACACACACACACACACACACACACACCATTGCAGAGACCTAACCTTTGCTGGCCTTGCAGTCCCCTCCGAGCAAGAGCCAAATTAGACGGCCAGAGGAAAATAATGTCCCCCGTTTTTTGCTGCTGTTAAAGGCCAGTAATCTCTCATTTACACTGACATTAAGGAGAGGCAAGTTTCACACTAACATACTCCTGTCATTACAGTAGTGAGGGAGAAGAGAAGGGAAAAGAAGAGACAAGAAGCTGTATGTGTGTGTGTGTGTGTGTATAAGAGGTTGATTGAGGGCAGGACTGTCATGCCTGGTAATATGGAAGCTAAGCCACAGAGCCCCCAGCCCCAGGCGGGCAGATGGTAGGGTGGGCAGTAAGGGGCGAGGGTCCCCTGTCTCTAATTCTCAGCTGCACTTGTAAGATATGCGCTATATATGAAATGTGTTGGCAAGGGTCCATGTCCTTCAACTCCTTATGTACCCCTAGCGGCTCCACCCAAGCCAGCTGTGTCTGTGTGAGCTCACTGGGCTCTGACAGCAAGGATCAAAACAACATGTGAACCAACCGTGACACTGACCACCATCAAAACAAGTGAGCAGCCACGGCAAGGCTCCCATTGCTACATCACAAGAAGTGAGGTGTGCTATGAGCGGTGCCAGGCATTCGGTGCGTGTGTTTGCGTCTCTATCAAACACAACGATGGCTAATGCATTAGTCAGTCATCGTGTCACACTGTGATGTTGCTGAACACAATTAGCTCTTTGAGCTGCAGTGGAAAGCAAACGTGAACCAACTTGAACCGTAGAGCTTTGTATTCAGATCAAGGGAAGGCTCAAAGCTCTAGCAAACTTTGTTACCTTTTTTTTTTTTTGAAAGTGAGAACACAGACTTACACAAGCACACCTCACAAAGACAAGAGAGAATGAAAGAGATCGACAGAGTGAGTAAGCAGGAGACAGTGAGAGGAAGATTAAAAAAAAAAGATTCTGAGCTGCGTGCATGGATATTGATGGTTACCTTCCAGTCCATATGGGCCAAAGACAGGAAACGTGTCCTTTCCTGTTTGATTATATAAGAAAAGAAGAAGCTCAAAGACAGACATGGGATGGTAGAAGTATTAGATAGGCCTGCTTATTTTAACTACTGCACAGGTGTTCCCAGTGAAGAAACCCATTCATAGGCCCATTTAATGCTGAGGGTATAAAAAAAAGGAGGAGGATGAAAGAATAATATGAAAGAAAGAAAAATGAGGAAAACATCAAAGCCCCGACAAATGAAGTCTCAATCAATTGATAAATGCCTCTGGACTCAAGTTGTTTCCAGTTGCCAGTAGCTCCATCCTTTGAAATTCTAAATCAATCTAATGGAAATGTTAAGGGGGGCTAAACTCATAAGACCTGTACAAACTGCCTTAACGTATTTACCACACCAAAATCTATTGTTAACAAACCTCACTCTGCTTTCCTGTGGATCTAAGCAAAGTGAGAAAGTGAGACAACGTGAGTAGAATAAGATGTATAGCATCGCAACCCTCCCCTCATCTTCATGCAAGCGCATACACGCACACACACACACGCACATTTAACTTCTGTCACACTTGGACCAATTTCTCTTGGCAGCAAAGTATTGTCAGTAGTATTTGTGGGTGACTGGAACAGATAATCAGTTGTTTAGCTGTCCTCTTCTTCCCACAGGAAAGAGCTGACAGCTTTAGGCCAACACTTAGGTCGCATATTAGAGGCCTGCTGCAGTACGTTGGTGTCCACACAAACACACATACACCCACACAGTGATGCTCTGCGCTGCACTCACAGCAGATGGAGTCCTGAGTGACACGTCCTGGCAGAGGAAGGTTACATCATGTAAATAATGTGATACTCTGCCAGACTTTAATGACATCAGATTTTAATTCCACCTCTGTGTTTTATGCCACACACACACACACACATACACACATCTCATCCAACTATTTACTATGCTGCTTTGCATCTGTAAGCCCCAGCTGGCATTAAAATTATATTTATGGTAATTATGAACTTGATTATGACATTTTAACTTAATGTATTTTTAAGTTCAGAATACTTACTCGCACACCGAGGTATTTTGCAGATATTCTCCACTTGACAGCGCAGCCCTGCTAACCATATGCTGTTGAAAACTGATTATTAGGTTTGATTAATGTGTATCATACACAATTACTGAAATATAATTGAACACAGTGGTCGTTTTTGGCACTGCTCCCTGACAGTGGACATGTGCCGACACGACTAAGGGAGTTAAAAAGGCCAAGCAGCTGCAGAGGCAGACGTGCCTTCTGCTTGAGACAAAACATGTTATATGTTGAAAGTATATTTCACTGTATTGTTTACTTAGAAGCCCCCAGATGTTGTGAACATGTGGATGTTTTATATGGTAGTTAACAACAGGTCACGCTTGGACTGCCACTCCCTCAAAAACAATTAATAAACCATAAACAGTCTAATGTCCTCTCTGTTGAGCATTAAGTTCATACTGCTTCCACGCAGAGAAGAAAGGCAGTGAAAATCCGTTTTTGGTTCAGTGGGGGGGTTTCTTTCAACTTTTTACAACTCCTTTGCCTCGGAGCTGTAGCTGTATAAATAAGGTGGTTCATTTGAAACAGCAATGTGGAGACGGTGCTGTGACAGTAAACTGATCATGGGCCTGAACTTCCTGACCCAGGCTGTTGTTGTTTGCTGCTGTATGTAGACACCTAATCCAAAATGTAAGAGTAGTGTGTTTCAAGTGGGGCTTGTTCTAACTTGATACAAGTAAATATAGCTGTTGTCTGGTGGCGTCGGGTCTGATTAGTGAACCATGAAAGGCTCTACTGAGCACGGGAATCTGGTTTATGCAACACATCTAATTATAAATGTATAAATGGATGACTAGATCTCAGCTTTGAAGACAAATGGAAAATTCTTATCACCAAATAAGCCTGAATGGGAAATGTCTGGCTACTGTTTAAACTTTTTTATACCAAATCCAATGACTTGATATTCACCTGTGCTAAAAGTAAAATATGTCAAACATGTTATTGCTTTTAAGGGCACAAAACAGCAACATAACAATTTCTGATGCAATCAAAAAAAGTTATTTTTATAAATATGCTTTATGCAGACCCAGTGTGCAGGTTAGGTTAAGTCATCACAGCCCCAGGAGCTAGCATTCTGAGTTTCATCATCACACATGGCTTATCCCTTACCCAGGATCCTCTAGCAGGGGTGAGGGGTCACCGAGCCATCAGAGGAAGCCATCACTGAGCTGACCCCTCCTCTGGCCCCCACCTTTCATCTGTCTCTCTGATTAGTTTGCCCATGTGACAGATAGCAACTTAAAATGAAACACCCCATAGACACCCTCCCGGGAGAATCTCTCAAGCAAGATATATACACATTCTTGCTGCTCTACTAGTGAGTACACTTTCAATTACAGGATGAGAGGTGGGCCTTTAGATGTTCACTACTCATGGCTCAGAGGTCTGCTAGGTCTGTTGGCTCTAGAGAGTAAATCCATCCACTTGGCTTCCATGGCATATCAGGTATCCTCTGGCTTGTCTCTCATGTGTGATTGGTGTGTACCTACCCTGCAGCTGCAGATGAGACTCTGCTTGATGTGGTGGCATCCAATATCAATCTAGACATTATGTAATGGATGGCTGACAGAGGTTCAAACTAAACCTTACAGCCAGCACGTCTTATCAGCCAGTATGTGGTCGCTGTGCTTATAGAGGAGGTTTGAAGGTGCATTATCCTTCTTGAAAGATGTCACATGGTTCAAGTTCACGATTTGAACATTGCACAACTTAGTCTATATTATGCAGAAGTGAGAAAAGAATTAAGTGCACCATGGGTCTAAAGGTGCTCTTTAGACAACAGGTCCCTTTGTAAGAGTTGATTTCAAGATCTGCGTTCACCTTCCACTTAGAAGAAGTGTAGGCTGCGTGTTAATGAAGTCATCAGGGGGTGATTTGGCTGATATAGGAGGAGACCTATTGCTCATCAGAAAGCTATCCGCCACGCTGATTGAGTCATATGTAGAGCCGCTGGGATAATTTGTCACAGGCCTGCCAGGTCAATGGACTTTGATTGGAACACGGTATGAACTCAAGGATTTCCACTGAGTTGAGTACTCTCACACCCTCACTTTGTCTCAAGATCTTTCTTCTTGCCCTGCCACATTCTGATTCTCTCTCCTGTAAGCTTTCTCAGTTACACTCCTACCTTGCTTCTTCCTTTTGCAAACGTGATCAAAAACTATCCATCGATTCTTTGGTGTCTGTGTTTCTTTCTGCTCTCTTCTCTCTCTTTCTCCCTATATTTCCCTGGCCTCTCTCTGGCCTCAGCCTGGGGGCCCGCTCTGCTTGTTGAAAGGTAACAGAATCTTCCGGAATGACCCACTGAAATCGCTCGGTTGATTCACTGATGTTTCTGTCAAGGAAAAGCACAAAGTACAGGACTGTATTTCCCCCCACAAAACTGAAGGTGTCCATTACAGTGGAGATCTGTGTAAAAAGAACAAAATAGGGGGCCCAGAGCCTGACTGGTCTGTTTCAATGTGACAGAAAGAAGAGGAGATCAGTACATACCCACGCACAAAGGCACATACACAAACACATATTTCCAAGAAGAACAGAAACCTTGTCTGAGACACCTGTTCATTTTGCAGTTAAGTTTGAAACTTTGAAACATGTGGCTTAGCTGGAGAGCTGTAACTGCCAAATGCTTGAATATACAAGTTCAGCTGTGCACTGTAACTTTTAACACTTCACAGTGAAAATCACAGCCTTGGCACTCCTAAGCCGAGTAACTCAGCCCCCTTCATTACCTTTCTCCAGACAAAAAGGAAGGGAAAAAAAGAGGGAAAGACAGTTTGAAAAGGGGGAGGAAGAAAGGATGTAAACTTGAATAACTTCCAGAAGGAGCATGGCAAAATACCTGCAGTGAGTTTCAACCACAAGATCTTTCATCTCACTGTTTTGGCATCGCCGGGTGGCAGCCTCGGCACTGACCATAACATAGGTATGCTTAATCCTCTTTCATCTACAATATTGTACAAAGCAAGTATCTGTCCGAGTGAAGAGGGAGATTCTGCAGACATAAAAGGCTGACGGGGGAGTGTTGCATGTCTGTACCAACATTGTCCTGCTCCTTATTATTCTTTGCACATAGCTGTAAGTCTAAACAAGATCCAGCTTCCCGAGGAGGACTGCTGTGCCCTCACGCTGGCCCTGGTGTTGTTCTGCTCCAGCATGTGTGTGAGGGACTGTGTGCTTGTGTGTGCGAGGCTGCTGCGCTGTTGAGATGACCCTGCTTTCTTTCTATAGGGGCTTTCACTCTGCAAGAGCTCAGGCCCTGTAAAGCTGTAAAGAGGGAGCCTGTGCTGGTACCTCTCTTAGCCTCTTTTTCTTGTACAAGCATCTCTTCTCTTTCATTCTCTCTCTCTCTCTCTCTCTTTCTCTCTCTCTCTCTGCAGCAACAGCAGCTTGAGTACTTCCAGCTGCCGACATTGAATGCCGCCTCCCACTCACACACACACTCACACACACACACACACACACACACACACACACACTTACTCACAATTGACTTACACACAGGTACAAACTGGTCCAGTATAGAAGACATGTACACACACACACACACACACACACACACACACACACACACATACCTTCCTCATTTAATGAAATGCCTGCAGTAGTTTCTCATTGCCTGTGCATTTCACCTTCTTCCACCTTTATATGTAGTGCATTAATTGCATGGGTCTACATGTCTGCATGCACGCCGGCCCCTTCACCCTCATCTACCCTCCTGTGTCTGTGCCCCCAGACAGGGTGAAAATGGGTGATGATTTATCAACTCTTTCCCTAATAGACCCTCCAGTCTCTTCACAGAGGCAGTGTCACTGGCACAAGGAGTACAGTATAGGTATCCGGCCAAGAAACACACCTCACCGCAAGCTTCTCTTTCCTCACACCAAAGAAAAATCCAGCAAAACAAATAAAAAAAAGAAAACACAAGTAGAGAGAATGCAGACTCAAATCATTGCCAAAGAACATGACTGTGCCACTATCTTTAAGCAGCCTGGTAGAGACTTGGAAACAAATACAGATGTACATGCTCATACACACCCACACATACACACCGGAGAAAAAGCTAGAGTCCCTCAGTAGCAGCAGTATGTCTGTCAGTTCTTTCATCATGTTATGAAATAAGAGGAGAGCACCAGAGGAACCTGTTGCTGGGCTATAAGACTGAAGCAGCCCAGGGAAAAAATGGTAATGCAAGCGAGAGCGGCGGCAGGGGTCTGCCGGGGTGTAACCATAGCTGCTAAACTTGCATTCAGGCCTTTTCCAGAGCTGGGCTCGGGGTATGCAGACGACCTAGGGGCTGGAGACTTAGGGAGGACTTTAAGCCTCTTTGTCAAGCTCCTCGGAGCTCAGTCGACCGCTGTGAAGAGGCCATGGCATGCAGCTGTCTAGCAACAAGAACCCCTCATACCACAGATACTGGCCTGTGGTTAAGGAGTGTGTGTGTGTGGTTCACACTGTGTGCCTGAACATGTGGGTTGGAATTTGTGAAAGTGGGCCGTTGATGAATATCGCACCAGGTGAGATACACATAGAGGTACGTGGGAGGCTAAGGAGCCATATCATGAATAAAATATACAAGTCATGTACTATTTACTACTAAGCTTATACTATTTTTTATTAATAATTTTTAAAATTGAATCCAATACAAATACACTGTATATATACTGTATGTGTAAAAAATCATATGACCATATATACAATGACATTTTTTTGTCACTGTAATTGTTCCTTCTGTACATACTGGCCTTAATTTCAATACCAGTGATGGAGGACCAAATCCTCAGTCCTTCTGTGGGTTATTTCTCAATACATACTGGCCATTTAGAGATTTCACTCTAAACCAATTTTAATGAAAGTTGGGGGGACAAAGTCCATACATATTCCTTTTTTTGTGTAAAAGTGTATTTAATAGTTTAGCTGAAGCTAATTTGAGGCTTCAGCAGTCTGTGTTCAATCAAGTGCATATCTACCTTCTTTTTCTAACAGTCTCTCCACTGTAGCTCAACAAGGAAACATTGTTGGTGCTCAAAAGACAGAAACTAATTTCATTTGTCCAACTCAGGCTGCATAAGCCTCATAGCTTACACTACTCTGGCATGTTATAACCTCTAAAACAGAGACATTTGAAAACGCTGCTGATCCTGTTTTAGTGTGAAAAATCTGGGGTTGCGTTTTAGTGAGGTCGGGCAAAAACAGAGACGTTCTAAAACGAAAAAAAAACACATTGATTGGGTCTGATCAGCCACAGCGTGCCTTCCCTGATTTGTTACACCCCAATCACGTGACCCCTTACCAGATGGAAACAGACGACATCAGCCTTGACCACTAGCAGTTAATTCAACATTAATAACAAATTACAACACTTACTTTCAGTAACCATTCCACCTATTCGTCGGTCCAAGCAGAGAAATCCCTGCTCTTACTTTCCACCATTGATGTTCTTTGTTGAATGTTCTGCAACTAAGCAAACAGACACAGACTATAATATCTGCTTCCTGTTTACACCGACACGTGCACGCTCAGGACACGTTAATGAACTGGTCACATGCAGTCATACATGTACAACAGTAGTGAAATTATTTTTCTGGGAGGATCCCAGACTGTGCAGAATATATTCTCAAAAACGAATAATACAATGAAAGAATAGAATAAACTAAAATAAAGAAGAAGAAGAAGAAGAATTCAGGCATGTTGTATGGACGGAGATTGTTTCTGAAATAGTGATAAAAAGGCTAATGTGTATGGAGATTGTCATAAACGCAGTCATATGGATGTAGCCTTAGAGAGGGATCTCTTAATGGTTACTATAGACAAGAGAAATAATTACAGCAACCAATAACTCTTTTAGTGAATATACATAGACATGTGAGTATGGTTTTAAAATCCATCCCATCATTTAATTGATCTTGACCTCAATGAATCAGTAAAAGCAGTATAGCAATGACTGCTATAGCAATGTCATTTATCAAAGCTTGAGATCTACAGGGCTTTTAATAGACACCTTATTTACGTGAAGTGCAGTCCTTGAAACAGCACCTACAACAACACTCCAGTCTTATTCTTGAGACTTGTGACATGCGGCGCAGACAGGGCCGGAGACATTGGACAACATGGTAAACCTAAGTGCTGTCTTTCCATGAAAGTATTATCAGTGAAACTAACACCTTCTTTGGAATGCCACTGCCTGGAGACATGGAGGAGCTAGTTTTATGAAGCCCGTCCCTGCACTTCTCCAAATGAGCCATGGTGAATTCTTCACCGCCAGTCAATCCCTGGGGAGGCAGTCAAGAAAACCCTATTATATTTGGGGGCAGGCACCGCTCAAACTGACAGCAACTGCTGCGACAGCAAAGCTCGTGGAAAGAGAGGGAGAGAGAGGTATGTTCACCATCTCAACGTGACAACAGAGTAAATTGCACACAAGTTGGTCTCATTTGCTTTGGATTGTGGAGCAGCACAAAGAACAATGGACTTTGCAGTTAAAACTGAACAAACCCTCTGAATTATGCTAACAAGTCGAATTAAGAATTATACTGTCTTCACTCTTGTCTTGAGTAAATGTCTAAAAACTGTTGCTTGTGTTGCTGAAAATGAATACAGATGTCTTTCTGTGTTCAAACCAGTCAGCTCCCCATTGCATTAGTCTACAATTTAAGATAATTTATTCATTTTATTGTCCGCTTAAAATGGCCACACCTGTAATTATGATCCTCAGTTGCTAAAATGGTGCGCGCAGAAAACCACAAACCTGTCAGGGAATGATCCTGGAACAGGGCAATTACTGCAGGCATGTGGTCAAGTCCCTTTTCTGTGAAATATGTATGAAGCATTAAAGCAATAGAAAAGTAACATGAACAGAGCAGAAGCATGGGAGGAGACCAGTCTAGGAGTGTTGGTTTCAATCTGAGGGATAACATGGAAAAGGTCAAGTCTGAGTCGGCAGATCACACATAATCACCTCCCACACAATGCTGCTGCCCTATTCCATGGCAGCCTCCTGATGAGAGGAGGAGATAGATAGGCAGAGGGAAAGACAGAAAGATAAAAAGCAGGGGAGGGAGAGCGAGCGAGAGAGAGGGAAGAAAAGAAAGACTGAAATAAGAGGAGAAGGAGGCATTATCATTCCAAGCATCAACCCTATAGCAGATGTGCTGCTTGTCTTGGGCTGTGAAGGAGTGGCGTGTGACCCTGTTCACCTCAGGCCTAATGAAAGATTGACTGACTGACTCACCTCACTATGCCAGCGTGTATGTTTGCTCGACCAAATATTATTGGATGCAGGGCCTGGAAATGATCTAGGAGCTTACAGAGGAAGGAAAAAGGGACATCCCAGAACATTGTCTGAATGCAGGGCCATAAAGTGAACTAATCAGAAAGTGAACTGTGGGTCTGTGCCATGGGCAGAGAAGCACAGTTAAATGAAAGGAGGTTTGTTTGTGTCTAGTTATGCCAATGCTTTGACATGGAACTGGACTCAAGGTTCCAGGATAATCTTGGAGCTTATTTTCAGAGAAGGCTAGAATTTGTGGAGGGAAAATCACATCCAATGGCACTATACTGTTTTACGAATTACACACACAACAAATTACAACAAAATATATAATCAGAATCAGAATCATAACATGTTTATCTAAAAATGATTACACCGCTCAACTGACAACATTTTAAGATACAGCAGAACATGCATATACCCCTAGATTTGTTCACATACATACACAAACACCATTCAGTATTCAAAGTTCTAGGTCAGACATTCTTCTTGTGGCAGCATGGTATCACTTCAATATCTTTTACAGTAAATCAGCCTTTATCCCACCCCCTGCCAATGGTCCATTTATGTAGAGCAAGAGGTTACATACAGAACACACGCTGAGCAACCTTGGTGTGAGTATATAAATCATTTGAACATGCTACACCATGTTTTGAAGAGCCCATTCCTGATCGGTACTCCTATAAGTATTGCACAATTAATGTTAACGCTGGAGGTCACAGAGCAAGGATAAGCCATGTATTCTGACTGAATGCAAATAGGCTACATGTATAAGCAGCAAAACATAAAAGCACCCATTCTAGTTCTAGCAGAAAGATACAAAAACATAATTAATAATTGTAATAATTAGAAGAAGCCGTTTGTATTATTATTTACACAAAGGATATAAATCAGCAATAGGAGTTTAGCTCAAGTGTTTAATCACCTCTGTCATGGTGACTGTGGCTATATAATTTTTATTTACAGTAATGCATAAAATGTTGTATGTAAAATACCATGAACAGTTGTATGTGGTGGAGAATGTACTGATTCCTGCAAGAGCACAGCTGACAGAAAAGCAATATTAGTCAAAACATGCAGTTTATTTCCAGTTCACAGCAAGTGTTGAGGATAAATTACGCATCTTTAGAAGTGTCAGTCAGCAGAATTATTGCAGCAATTCACATTTCAAATAATGTTTGCCGAATGAATTAAGTTCTCCAAATCAGGCGTGTGAACCTTAAATCATCCTATGTCAAAATTAATAATGAAGTTCTACAGACATCAAGACGGGTGACTCTTTCTGCCATATCCAATTAGTTCTTCAGTGCCGTCTGGGTGCCTTTACAGTGTCAATCAGCAGGCAGTAAACATTGTCTTTCAGCAGCAGTCTACCTCAGGGGGACTGCCTTTAAACAACAAAGTCAGCTCTTTGATACCTCCCCTTCTCACCTTTCAGCACAGCCATCCCCAGACGTAAAAGTGCACCTTCCCATAAAACACAGCCACAAAACACTAATACACCCCCTTTTTAGACTTTATGGCCTCTCCTCACACAATTACCCATGATCACACAATCAGCGTTTGATTTTACGACTCAAACCTGAGCTGTGGGTATGTATATGTGTGAGTGTGTGCCCATGCCGGCAAAGGAGAGAGGAAGGAGAGGTTGTGCCACAGACATGTGCAAGCAAAAAAAAAAAACCCCACCAAAACCTCCATCCGCCGTGCCTCTGTGGCCTTTCTCTCCTTGCCCTTAGCTGTTTCCCAGATTCCAGATGACGTCCTGACAGGAGGGCTGAGTGACTGGAGGTGAGGCTGTGTGATGACAGACCAGGGCCTTTATCAGTGACCAGCACACTGCCAGCTTGCTGTTTGAAGATTAACTGGCAGATTGAAACCCAAAACTGCTGCTGTTCCTGCTTGACTCCCTGCCTCTTTACATATTTCTTTTTTTCCTTTTAACCCCTAGCACGCTGGCTTGCAGGAGCTCTCCGGGTTTAATGTAATTGGCCTATTTCCTGCATATGAGGTTCCCGGTTTGTTGTAATTGACTAGGTCTTTTATTGGCTGTGAGACGGGTTAAATGGGAACCAAATGGAGAGGCAACACAGGAAGCTTAAGTCCGGGCTATCTGATACTCATCAAATCAGCCAACCTGGACGCAGAACAGCGAACTTCTGAGAATGTGGCTGCAGTGATTAGCAGCTGCATGAGGATTAGTATGCTAGTATGGGGTTGGCATATGTTTGTCAATGTTGGCGGTGAATTATGTTCTTTAGATGTAGTCAGCTCCATAATATGGCATTAGTTAAGTGCACAGAAAAGGATATTTTAAGCTTTGTCTCCCATGTGGAGTTTATTCTTTTATATGGGCAAAAGTGAATCCTTATCAGCCACGGATGCCAAGATCAACTTCCTGTTTATTTATTTGATTATGCTGTTTGGTAGATTAAGTCCATATAATTTCTCTGCTTTTTTCTCTCGGTGGAGATGAGGCCTGGAGATGCAGCTTGTTTCGTCAAAAAATCTCATGCCACTGTAAAAGGCATTCAACAAAGCTGATATTCTACTCTTTGATGTTTGCCAGAGTAAATGGACTATCAATGCAAAGTATAAACACTCCTCTATGCTAATGTTCCTCTGGGGGTCTTTGATGGCACGAGTAGTATCTGTGAAGTGTGTTTTGAAAAATTGCATCGGTAAGTCATCCAAACAGCAGGAATTAAAGCCTATTCACTCACTGTGCCATTTCAGCCGGGGGGAGAAAAACAAAAGAGAAAATCTAGATTTGGAAAACGTTGCTCTGTAGTGGGGGAAATTGGAGCCTAAACAAGGTACAGAGTAAGTGACTTGCAGCAGACAGCACAGGCCAACCAAACCAACACTGTTGCTGATGTCCAGTCGACTGCCAGGTGACATCATTTGGCATTGTTTCATCACTCCATTTATTTTATTGTGCTTATTGTCCTCCCACATTCACTCAATCAAGTGAGTCTTTTTGTGCTGGTTGTTTAGGTAGTCCAGGTGCACCATGCTAGTGGAGGCTTCCTGTCTCCCCAGAAGCCTTTTCAATGCCTCTCCTGCCGCGGGTATTGTCATATCCCACAGTGCATCTGAAAAGAAGCAGCCACCCTGCGTGAATGTCAGAGAGGTGACTTGTTTTTAACTCTTAACAGGCACAGAATGCCTTGTGTGTGTGGGTCTGAGTGTGTTTGTGTTTGAATAAACCAGCTGTTTTCTGTGAGCATTTCCTCACTTTACCGTGCTGTACAGTATTCTAAGTCTGGATTTACAGAGTGGTGTCCCCTGTTGAAATGCTGTTTCCCTTTTACCAGTTTGTTGACATCGTGATTTACTTGAAGGCATCGTCTGACCTTAAATAATGCCTTATCTTTTTACAAAACTGCGTTTTGTTGCCTTTGTCTGCCTTTTGATTTCTGATTGACAAGGAAATGTCCAAAAACTAAATTCACCCTGCCCCAGGAATGCAGTGTAAAAAGACCAAATCAATTTTTCACTGTGGCATTAAATTGGCTAAAATAAGTCCAGCAATATTTGTGGAGATTTCACACTTTCCAGCAGAGCTTCACACTTTCCAGTAAAAAAGACAATTTATTTTTGATCATAGAGGTGCTACTGTATCGCTCAATGAATGCTTTATTAAGTGAATGTGTGTTTTAACAGCACAGCAGGACAATGAGACGGACATGGCTAATGACTATAACATGAGTGAGAAGACAAATAGAGACTGAGCCAGAGAGGAAGCCACAGATGTAAAGAAATGTCAGGTTCAATTAGACCATCTAAAGAGCTTAGCAGGCAGAGCTGACAAAGTCCAATTTGTCCAACATATTTCAGCCCACCTTTCCCACATGTGTTCGCTGCTCACAGCTTTCAGCACCACGTTTGGACAAATATTCACACTTTCCCACACAACTCTCTGAGGGAAAGATGTCCTAGACTTTACTTGGAGGTTCAGTTTATCTAGGAAAGCCATCGGCCAAGTTTCTTCCGCACGTAAATGAACCCCCACCCCACCCCCAACACACACACACACACACACACACACACACACACCTCAATTGACAAGGTTTTTCTACGGAAAGGGAAAAATTACACTTTTCTGTTTCTTGCTGTCTCTCTTTTTCATTCACCCACGGTCTGTCTTTCTGTTGTACACACACAGACACACACAGAGCTGTACCCTGTGGCGAATGTCTCACATATGCCATCCAGTTAGCCGGGTATTTTTGTCTGTGTGAGTGGGCAGCGGTGTCACTCAGCAAGCTTTGAGCTCAGCGGAGGGAGAGCTGTGAAAGCCAGTCACTAACAAGCAGAGAGATTCCCTCCCTGCATCCCACAGGCAGATGGCTAATCTCAGCAGAATAAGAAAAATACTTTAAAATCAGATTTAGAGAAGTGGGGGAAAAAAGCATACACTAACAACAGATAAATTCAAATGCCTTGTGGTCACAAGTTGCCTGCAATGAGGTGACAACAACATAAAACAAAGTCTCCTCTTGTCAAAATGGATTCTATAATTAGACACACTAGAACGGCCTCGCTTAGGTTGCAAAACAGACACCACTGCTCGAGGCTGGCCCTGCAAATTGGAATCATTTGTGTTTTCAGGGCTGGTGTGGCTCAAGTGGATGATGACTACAAAAAAAATCCCAGATTAATTTATTATGTACATTGCCTTCATCTAGGAATGGGACAACCTCTGTGGCTTATCTGCCTCCTCCTACTCCACCCATATACAAAAATGTAAAAATAAGATAAAAAAACAAAATACTCTCCTTATGCCTACCCCCGCTTGTGGCCTGAATGATGACAGGCTTGATTCCTGCTGGCGCCGTGCCAGTGCATTGCCCGAGGATGCCCTCGGGTGTCTGAGGCAGCGCATCCATTAGCTACCTGTGTAGACTGCTCCTCCGAGATACACAGACACTGATGTCTGCTTTCCTTCCTTTCCAGAGATCTCTGAGCCACACGCCCACCTGAAGCCTACCATCTGGCCAAGACTTGAGGACCACGCTGCAGCGGCCTCCAATGGTCTGACCACTTAGCCTTCTTCCTGTCACTCAGCCTCGTCAGCGATGCTGTCAGTACAGGTGGCATTCCCTTATTCCCTCTTTACTTGAGAAAAGAACAACCTGACAAAAGCTTATATTTACACACAGTGACCAGAAAAATAAAAATACCTGTATAATGTAATACAATGTAACAGCCCTGCAACAAATAGCTTGCAGAGATTGTTGACTCAACACCATGGTCATTTTTGAGGTTGTAGTTTGGGTTGTCCTGTATGGAATAAATTACATAAGAATGTTGAAAAAACTCTACTGACAATCAGTTGTCATGAAAATGGAAAGTTTTGTTTGTTTGTCCTTTTTCCTCGGTGCTTTAAGTATATACTTAAATTTAATACTTTTCATACTTAAATATTAAAAACATCTTATGCAAATTCAATATTTAAAATGTCATCATATGGAAGGCTCCCCTTGTTACCTGTTGCACAAATAAGATAGTTCAGTGTTAAATAAATGGTTATACATTGAAATCCAGCCTTGATTTATCACTTCGACAAACCAGTTCTGATTTGTGCGATGCATGCAAAGCCTAATTAATGTTATTTACACTCTGTAGAATCAGACGCCTGATTTTATGAACACCAGGAATCAGGAACAGCTGTTTGATAGAGAGAAACTAATGATGTCATGCCCAGAATCATCTGCGGGGAGCCCAACACCATGGTGGCTGTCACTCAACAGCAGAATGTCAGCGGCAGCAGGGCCTCTGTTTGGGGAAGGCACTTGTCAATCATGTCTCCGGCAGCTGGGGAGCAGGTGTGCTGGCCAATCAGAGAAGGTCCCAGCACAGCAGGCCCGGGACCAGGAAGTGAAGCGCCATCTGGAGTGAAGATGAGTTGTGAGTGGGCAACTGAAACAAAGTGATGACATGCTGGAGGAAAGCTGGTGGAGTGTGCTGCTGGATATAACAAGGGCATTTGGATTTGTGCTGCCTATCACACCAACTCTGTTGTTGATTCTGGTAGTCAGATGGTGCTTATTAAATATGTGCACAGGCTATTCTGCTCATATGGGGGTAGAAGACTGGTTTGTGTGTGTGATAGCCAACTAGTATGATGGATAGAATACTGTTACTGGAATTAACACGGTGCACAAGACATGGTATCAAAATACTCACACTGATTAGAATAACAGCCCTTCCATCACACACACAGCATATTCATCAGTCACATATTATTCTTAACCAGGACCAGTCTATTTCTCACTGCAGGATGTCACTTTAACTTTGACAGTTGACAATTTGCCAGCTCATAAAATAAAAAAGGAAGAAATGGTGGCAATGAAAACTGGCAAATTGAAAATTATGACATTGAATTTGATTTGGGGAAAAGAATGAAAAAAGTCTATTAAAAGAAGTTCTGCATGGACAGAGTTCTCTCTTTCACTCTCCCGTCATTTATGTAACAACGATCTTTTATTCCTTTGATAAGAGACAGATCTGCGGAGAGATGGGTCAGAGGAAATGGAATTGAATGGAAATCTTTGCGCTACATTTACTGAATCATCAATGTGATTAATAGCAGTTAACACCTCGTAAAAATAGAGCCGCAATTACAGCGGAAAATTAGGGGCTAGCGTTACCATCATGCTAATAAGTACCGAATATAATTACATTTATCGCAGTATTGTCACAGAGATTGATAAATTCATGCTCAATCTCGTTAAGCTCTCAATAACTTCCAGCACAGAATTTAACAATTATCTTTTTTGTCATTCTGAATGAAAAAAGGGGTAAAAGGGAAAGAGGAGGAAAAAGAGGTGAGAGATTGCGCGAGCAGATGGACCTAGAAGATGGAGAGAGGCAGTGAGAGAGAAAGAGAGAGCAGATATGCTTCTGTCCATCTCGAGTATTTTTCATCCTATTCCCAGCTGAGGGGATAAAACAGATAATTACCAACTCTAAAAACTGCGTCTTTGTGTGCTGCTCTGAAAGGAGAAACTCTCCACTCTCCAGCACTGAAGAGATAAAGCTCAAAACAAAAGCAGCCTGAATTGGACCAGGATTAGCTTTAATGGTGGTAATTACCAGAGGGGATAACAGCCCGGTCCTCTCTGCCCATCACTGAGGCCCAGAGCAGAGGACAGCAGAAGGGGGAGAGAAAGACCTGAATCAGGGCCCATCCTTAGCTGCCTGTGTGGCTGCACGGTGGCAGCGGTTTAGCACATTCAATTGTAAAACACTTGGACGACCCATCTATGTCTGGCCTCTCCTGTGCTAAAAGCCACTACTGTATCTCACCGCCCCAATAATGGCTGTGCATAAAAAAGGACTAGGCCCTCCACACTGTTGCTTCTTGAATTACAATCTGAGCTGATGGCATGGATAAGAGTGCCCTAAATTATAGCAGTGGGGGCAGTGAGGCCCTTCTTTCTCTTTCTCTTTCTTTGTCTCTTTCTCTACCTCATCTTAATGTCTGAGTAGCATGAGCAAACTAAAACGTTATTATTTGGGACATTGACAGTGATGGGGGTCTGTTGCCTAAAAACAAGAGAAATTAAAATGCAACATGGTGCCACCTTACACCCTCAGTGGAAGATGGGCCCCCATACATCAGTGGGGACAAAAGAGAGAAACAAGATGAGCCATGCCAGGACATTCAGCTGCTCAGAAGGCTGTAATTTATCTGGTTTTAAATCTCTGTTTCCCTCTGGCCCCCGGAGCCTTGCATACTGAATCTAAATCACATATATTGTACCCGTGTGCTCCTGTTTTCCGTCTCTGCCGCTCTCCATACCTGTATACAGCATTTCCAGTGTCCACATTTCCAAGGTGTGCGTGCATGTCTGACCTATGGGGTATTTGTTTCCTGAAACTCAGATCAATAGAGGACAACCCACCAGACAACCAATCCTCAGGGAAGCTGGATCTATAAATATCTCATATGTCCAGCTGAGCCAGACTGTCCACACCGTCATGGACTGCATTAACTGATCTCAGAAATTCAGAATGCATAGAATAAAATGCTCTCCCCATTGTTACTCAATTTCCCATTGATCATATAAATGTGTGAATTGTTTCTGCAACCATATCAAATGGATGTGATTATTGTTTCATTATCGGTGTCAAACAGCAGAGGAAGAAGAGCCATGAGCCTCCAAACTTGTACTAGTGATCTGTTACTAGCGTGTATTTAACCTGTAGGAACTCAGGTTAGGGCTGCAGCCTGGTCCATAGTCTATTTTAATTAGCTCTTTTGAGCTCTAACAGAAAAGCCTTAACATGAGAAAATGGACCTGCCATTCAAAACTCCACCTGTGACAATTAGGCTTCATCTGAGGCATGTCTGCCGGTTCTATAGCTCTTATCTAGGGGATGAATCAAGATGCATCATCATATTTCTTGGTCTGTTAAACCTCCTGGATGACCCCCCCACCTCACCCCCCTGTCTGCTCTTCTGTAGGATTTATGTTTTTAATCTATCCACAATAAACCAAGAGTGCCTTTGTGCTCGCCTCCAATGTAACATGGACTGTTTGCATGAACATCTCTAGACGGTAATGTAAATGGCTATGGAAACCATTATCATGACCAGATTTTGTGCCTACTTTTTTTTTTTCTGAATTCCAAGAATATTGCCTATTATTACATGATACCAAGAAAGTGAGTCAAGATAACTGCGTTACAGTCAACATATGAGCCATTTGTGCAAACAAATTCTTTGAGGCTGACATCAAACGTCCAACCACATGTCTGCCTGCCCTCATGAGGAAGTCAGAATGGAAGTCCCCCTCCTCTCTCCATTCCTCCGAAATAAGCTTGTGGTTAGCATCTTTTTTTCTCCTCATTTTAATCCAAGAGAAACTCTGCAGATGAAAGCAGAGTAATGTTGCTAATGTGTGCGATAGTCACAGCCACATAAACCCACCACAATAAATTAAAGACCACAGGCGTGCATCTTGGCCTCATGTGACCAAACCCCCCAGATACAAACAGACATACGGTCACACAGCCACACATTGTCCTCCAACGCCCTCCAAACCAGAAGCAGCCAGCAGGCAGGCGCCCACGTTCCCCACTCCAGACCTATCTGGCTGCAGAGATAAAACCATACTGTAAACACAACATTTGACTCATCTCAGAAACATGACTGGGAAGCTGAGTGATGAGGAATATCTAATAGCTCTACTGCACTGGAGGATCTTCCCTTAGTGACCTGTAGCTTATGCAACAGAGTTTAAATTACTTGAATATTTGAGTGCGGTATGGCTAAAACTCTCTTGAGCCGTGCTGTGCTGGATGACTTGACTCTTCATATGTGGCCTTGCTTTAATGTGAACATGACGTGTGTGACATGAAGACATATGATTTGAATAAGTTGGAACTCTTCACACTTTATATTATGCACATGCACCATGTATGTGTTCATGTTCTGTTTAAATACATGCTTTTCCTGCACAAACACACTCTCGCACACACTGACAGACAATTTATGCGCGCTCTCTCTCTTTCTTTCACACACACACATACACACAGGGCACCCATAAAATTCAGATGTCTCCACACTCCATCCTTTGTGAGACCTTATTGTCCTGGTTATTACCCTGGGTATTGTTACAGAGAATTGGTATGCTTATCAAGGCCTGTAGTCTAAAGTTGATACGACACTGGCCTGGCAGCTTCATTAAGATTGATATCCTGCCACAGCACACCCAGATGAGCTGAGCTAGGACATGGGAGGGAGCACCCGAGCAGAGTTAGAGAGAGAGTTAGAGAAAGACAGAAAGAAAGAGAGTTGGTCCACCTCCCAAGTAGCTCAATTGCCATCTATTTAGCCACTTGAGCTCAGGAGAGGCACCAGGCATGCATACCTCTCTTTTAAGGGGACGCTCCCCCTGTAACCTCACCCTGCCAGTCATAAATTACCTTCCCTGGCTCAGTCCTTTCATAGTGAATGCAAAGAAGGCCCCTATAGCCTCTCTATATGCAATTAAGGCCTCAATAGGATGGTATCAAACCACCCTGACCTCATCTAACCTCTCCTGTCATTGTCACCTCCTAAAAGGTCCCCTCCACTTTGTCCCCAGAGTGCCACTGTTCTCAGCCTGCACGGTGCAGGCGCAGGTTTTACTGGCCATCCTTGTTTCAGAGTTTTATCCTGAGCAATATAAACAAGGTCAAAGGTCAACTGGGCTGGAAGTTTTTCTTTTGTATGTTTTTGAGCAATGTTTACAGCTAGTTAAATACAGACTCACTCACTCTTAATGTGCTGAACTCTTGCTGTGTGATTTTATTAGAGGCTGTATGACAACACTGCTGTCTGATTGAACAGATTTTCATTCCAGCTGATGGACTTTCTAGTCATCCTATCACTTGGGCCACATTCACTCTGTGTAGCCAACTGCAATGAAACTTCTGCTTCATGAGAAATCCCAAGTAAGTGCTAAATTCAGCCTGTCTAGGGTCAGGGAAGATTGCAGTGTGTACATTAACCGAGCTCACTAGCGTGTCTAATTTGCTGCGGTGGACAAAACAAAGGCTTTCATTGATATCTCCATATCGAGTCAACCCTGGATTCAGTGGATGGCGCTGGTTTCTACTGGCCAGACCTAATGATTTATTGCACCACTGACTAGCTTGTACACTATCTGATTGGCAAGGCTGGGGCCCATTAAAAGGCATATATTTTTAATCACTGTTTACCATGTCAATAGCAATGCTAATCACTTCTAAGGTGTGTTAATATCCCAACGCTGGGTGAGGAGACCTGATAAACAAGAACGAGTCCTTCTGTTGCTTTAAAAAAAAAAAAAAATCAGAAATGACGTTGAGTCAAGCATTACTTCTAAAGCTTTCCTTTCACCTTTAAGGACCTTCATTAAAGAAAGGAGCCCCAAATGTGAGCCAATAAGTAAACATCTGTTATTGAAAGACATAATGTCAAACCAAATGTGCACCGTTCTCCTTTTTATTACTCGGTATGTCAGGTTTAAATAGGTGGAGTGCCTTTCAGGAAATGATAAGAGCAACAGAGTGGGTTGAAATTAAATTCTTTTCATTAAGATAATCGTCTGCGGCCAGCAATGACATTGTAATGATGTAATCCTTTCTTGTCAGTCATATCATTGCAACATTATGACCAAAACACAAATTTTATGTTTTCGTCCCAGTGCTTCACTAAGGTTATTTGCTTTAGATGCGTGGCTTTTTATGATCTTACATTTCTCCTAGCATCTTGAAGTGAATAGGATGACATGACAGAGAGTTTAATGTGTGTGTGGTGAAATGTCAAGCTCTATCAAGCCCACTGGCCAGCGTAGTGCACACAGAGTAGTATTATGGAAGTGGGGCAGTTGCAGCAGGCCCCTCTGATGGCCTATAGAGTGCTCCCTATATGCACACAGAGTCATGGGGCAGATGTGACCTCGCCAGCACACAGAGGCTCTTTGTGTCCGAGGGATTTAGAGTCCCCTGGGCCTCCTGACTCTAAACATTAACAGACCTACTGCAGAAGGAGAGAGAACGAGAGAGAGAGAGAGACCCTTACTCTGTTGACATGCAACATTAACTGGGACCAACTCTGTCTCCATACTTACAATATCAGGAAGGGCCCTATATGTACGGATGCATGCAACGATGCATGTGCTGGGTTGATGCAGGGGAAAGGTCGAAGCTCAGGCGCACACTAATGAGGTGAAGCAGTATACTTAGTGAAATAATGTCACTTATTGGACAGAAGACATACATTATATTTATATGACTCTTCACACTTGTTTACATGCAATAAAGGCAAGGTCTCAAAGCACTCCACTTAGAGGAGTCCAGTCAAGGCTCTGTGCATTTCATTCTTTTTTATGCTGCAACGTGAGCAGAGGTCAGCATCCTTAACACAGTTCAACTCCTCTTCCATGATGTAACTGCTATCTTGTTAATGGAATGTTACCAAGACATGTCCCTCACCAAAAAGGAAATGTTTTAAATAAAGGACCTAATTATCTTTAGGATTGATGTTATGAGCTTGTTGTACATGAACTTATCTGGATTCTTGGTGCTTTCTTTCCTCTCTGGAATAGTGTGATTATTCACCACTGTAGTTAAAGCTGCCTTGCGATTCCCTGATATTTTCGTCATTTTTGCTAATAATAATGATTCAACATTTGCATAAAGGAAATGAAACAGGTTACATTTGCATATATTAAACATTTATATGTATGCATATAATACGTCGCTCATTTCAGGAAACTAGGCAAGATAATAGTGAGACTAAGACAGGAAATAGAAGGAGCACAAATCCACAGTAAATATTGGCCTTCGTTATCTGCCATCCCCTCAGACAGGAGGCTGTATCATTTTTCAGCAGAGAGCCCCCTGTTCTTGAGGACTAGGCCAGGCCTTGCTTTATTAAATTATCTCCCTTGCTTTGCAAATACAATTTCCTGCATAAATCACTCAAATGATCCTTCAGACTGTCAGGTCCAAGAGAGTGTTTTCTTTCCTATCTGCCTCCGACCAGGTTATGCAAATCCCCACCACTGTGTGTTCGATATCTATTGAGATGCTTCAATTGTCTCCAATTGGCCCTAAATCCTTAGCTTGTCCCCATATTATTCTCCTGCCCTTGATAAAAGTGACACTAAGCATCAAGCCATCACCAAGTTGGTAATCCATTACCAAAAAAGAGCATACCAATTTAACTAAGCCAGAAACACTGACCCTGCAACCTTGACCTTGTAAACAGTACAATGGGGGGAGGCCACAGTTTGTGCATTGGAGATCCGCTCGGCGGAGCATTGGGAAGGGCTTATTATGGCCCCTAAGCTGGGACTGAATTCAATCACATTGGAAAGGGGCTGAACAGAGAAATCTTTACCAGGGGTCAGGTTGGTTTAAGACCCCAATACGGAAATACATAACTGCATCAAATCGACCAAATAGAAGTCTGCATTATCATCGTCCCTACAGCTAGCTAGCCAGCAGTCTAATTCCCAAGGATAAACATCTGTAATGCATTGGCTCAGATGGAGCCAGCTTAGAGTGACTTCAGCTTGATCCCAGACAGCTGTTTGGGGAGCAGCTATGGCCTGACTGCACAGGGGGTCTCGGTGGATGTTCTGAAAAGGGACCTCCAAAAATCTAAAGGGACAAAGGAATCTCCTGAACAATGTTCTTGCTGATACAATGGTGGTGCACAGGGTGGAAGGGGCAAAGGAGCACTGCCTATTCTGGGGCATGAATGACCAGTGCATTCCTCTCCAGTCGCCGAGCAGTGGGCGCAGTGACCAAGAGTGACAAGTCTTTACACCGCTTTGTTGACACTCTGTGTGCTTGACCAATACATTCCTTCTGTTCTCTCTCTGACCCTCCTCTCTCTCCCCATTCCCTCGTTCTGCTTCCTTCCTCCTTTGCTTCAAATTCTGCATCTGTACTTCCACTGGTTTATTTTGTTTCTTCGTGGGTAGCCTTGAGCCTTGAGTCAGTCCTCTTACATATTACTTATATTCAGAATAAAACATGGTACGGCACATGCACATAAATACACGCTGGGGTCAGGTCACTGCGTACCAAACAGCCACACATTTGGAACACATGTTTGTTCTCCATACAAGCTACACATCAGCCCTTTGACAAGTGAAATAGGTGAGTATAACATATGGGACAGTATCAAGGGTTCATATGGAGGACAGGGAATGACAGTCTTCCTTACTCTCTCACACACCCTCTCTCTCTCACTCTGCCTTGCTCACGGGCACACAGAGGGATCCCTGGACTGCTAAAAAATCCCTAAATCCCAAAGACTAACAACCTGAATGTAAAAAGCAGATTCCTGATTAAAAAAAAGTCAAAAAAAATATGCTAAAGTTTTGCAGTTGCACTGTGCTTGTAAAGGAATAAATGTAGGAATTAACAGGAATATGTGAAACAAGAGCCATAGAACAGCAGGAAATCAAATACATTATGCCTTTAAGTTCATGGCACTGACTGATAAAAACTTCAGTGCCTTTTCTTGGGTGAGAGGCCTTGCTGTTGTCATCTACAAGCCACTGATTTCAAGAGAGGTGAGAGTGACGGGGGGAAACAAAGCTACACAGTGCATAGTTATGGTGCTTGCTCTGTGTGAATAGCTCATACTAATTGACTGTGTAAGACCTGTGTTAAGTCCCACAGTGCTTCGGCATCAGCGGATCCACACCTGTGACAGCAGTGCCAGAATGACGGGGCTCATTAAAAACTTGATTCAGATCTTCAGCAGGAACCCTGCTGAGTCGCTTTAAAGCAACGCGCACGGAATGATAGGTGGCAAATACAGTAGCGGGGGGAAAATTGGACTTGAAAAGGAATGTCTGTCTCTACATTTTTAAAGCCTTCCTCTTAATAACCTGTTTCCCTTTGTACTCTCAAACAAAATGTCTTCTATAGTTGTACACGGGGCCTTTGAAGGTGAGCCATGACTGGCATACACGAATGTCTTCTTGTAGGGCCTTAATTTGATGCTTGAGCACTGCTGAAACTCCCTTACGTGTTTGTTGTCTCCTTTTGGAAAAGAGTAGACTTTCACTTGAGTTAAAGTTAACTGCGTCCATTTTTCATGTACTTGTCCTAAAGATAGGCATTTCACTTTCCTACTCCAAAATGACGATTCGCACCACATCCTGTGAACTGGATTCTGCAACTGATGTCTGACCTTGTAGCTCTGCCTGTCAATGAGGGAAGTGGTTCTGGAAAAGGGTTCAGGTGGTGTATGGTTATGGCAGTGTACAAGCAGTGAAAATTAATTTAGTAAAGCGTATTACTCTAGTGATGAGAAATGTTCTGGTAAATTGTGACACAAAGCATAATTCATGTGATAAAAAGAGAGAAATATTGCATAGATGGAGCAGATTATTGGTTTGAAGGTGCTTACCTCCAGGCTATGAATATCTATACTACCTAGTGTAAAAGATAATAAGCACCATCTTAATGGTTTATGAATCCCATTTGATTTATGGTTATTAACCATAGGAGAATTATAGAGGTGCTGAATTGATGGACAGGGGGTATTTCAGGATAGAGCTTGTGTGATTGAAATGGAACAACCTGCCAGCTTACAGACCAACATGGTAGGCAATCATGGTTAGTACATGTTGAATGGTACAATAAACCTGACCTACAAAAACTTCAGGCTTTTAGTCCTGTTCCTGACAATTTTTCCACTGGTTTAAAATAAATAAATAAATAAAACCGTTCCCCAACTAACAAGTAGCTTCAAGCCACTCATCAGTTCTTCTATTTTTTTATTGCTAGTGATGCCAGAAGTAGAAGTAAAGGGGGGGAGGGAGAGTAAAAAAGAGAAGGTTTTATCCAGGGGACCGACACCATTCCCATCCCGCACACGCCTCCAAGCAAGCCCTGATCTCCCTGTCGACCCCTCCCCCCCAAAAATAACATCAATAAAAGAACTAGTGCAGATTGGAGAAGGCATGAGCAGATAGTAGATTTTCAATGGGATTTCAGGAGAAGGCACAAGGGGCAGAAATCTTTTGCTTTTGTCTGTCGTTCAAATGGGTCTGATGAGCCTCAAGCTGGAGGCTCTGCTTGTCATAGAGGTCCTGATCTCTTGTGAGAATTGATTTCCATCATTTGGGGGGAGCTGTACAGACTCGGGGTATATTCCTGCCTGGGAGAGCAAGATAAGGGCCAAATGAACTGAGACCAACTTACTGTACAAAAAAAAGCCTGATAAAGCCAAAGAGGAGGCTCTTAGGAGTGAAAAAACCCAGAAAGAAAACAAAAACAAAAATATGTTAAGTTGTCTCACAGTTCATTCTCAAATGTTAGATTAGTTTTCCAAGAGTAGGAAGCCCTGTCCTGTTGTGACGTTTTCTCTCTGCCAAGCATTTCATCTGATTATGAGTACTTTGCAATCTGCGACAGCATGATTGATGCTCCACTTTCATGAGGGGAATTTTAACAGCACCTCTTCAGCGCTCAATGCGCACCCAATTATGCGTCTGAGCTGGTAACCTTGAATTTATGTCACCATGGCAACAAAACCCCCGGTCATGCATTATGGATTATCATTGAAATTCTACACCCCTACCTAACATAATGAGAGCCCAGGACTTAATCAAATCAGCCCATTCTGTGTGACACAAAGTGAAGAAGGAGCTCTCATTGTATTGGGGTTGAGGCTGGGAGAAGCCAGCCAAGCAAGCAAGCAGGCAAGCAGGCAGGCAGGCAGGCAGGCGGGTGGCAGACTGGGCTGTGACGGCCCCAGCAGCTGCAGGGCTAGCAGCCTGATAGATGGCTCCCATATACATCAGTGAACATATAGACAGATGGCCCTCAATGCCTGGAATTTCCAACCCAGGAAGCAGCTGTTCAGTCTAACCTCTGCTGTCCGTCTCACCTTGTTGTCATGGAACATTGAGCAGAGAAGGAGAATGTGGATGGTGACATGGTGCGGAGTGTGGCAGAGCACCGCTGAGCTTCAGGGTTGGGGCAGGGGAAGGGGCTTGAGTAGAAGCTGAGGCAGGGCTTGCTGAATTTACATTAGGTGGCATTTTCTCATTCTCAGTCTCCTCTCTCTAGACCCCTCCTCCTGATTTGTTTTTTTGCCATCGTTTTTTTGCGGGAAGCCTGAGGTTGTATGATCTGGACTTGCTTTCTAACTCATGACTACATAAACAGACGTGGCAGCCGTCAAGAAATGATTCAATCCTCCGCTGCCTCTTTCTCTCTCTGTCTATCACATGGATGACATAATTGTTGTAAATCACTGCGCTGGATTAATGCAATCTATTTTTCATCTCCTCCCTGGCTTCTCCCCTTTCACTACTGCAGGCTCAGCCTGAGTTGTTACATAAAATATTGATTATTCTTGTGTATTTCTCTCATTGTATGTAAGCATTTTTATTAGCTAACAGGCGAGCAGAGGAAACCAGTATTGCCCCCCCTTCTCTCACCCTCTATAAAAACTTTTAATAGCGCAGCAGATTTTTTTCTCTCTCTTCTGTTTCCCTGCATCATCCCTGTGCACTACAGAGCCCTGAAGATTTCAGCAAGGGAGCTGAAATACAGAAAATACAAAAATAGGCACTACACAAGCAATGCTTAAGGAATTTGGATTCACAGGTCAATGGGATTCTAAAATAGTAACTTATTTTGTGGGAAGTTTAATAAACTCCCATCTGAATAATAAACGACACAATTCTAGACATTCAGTTGGGAAAACATGTCCAAATACTCTTTCAGAATCCATGTAAAAAAACACAAATGTATTATGACACAGATGTTTTTCACTGGTGTTAATTAAATGTATAGTTAGATCGTTAACAAGTACATTTCGTTAAATAATTAGCCACTTTTTAATGACTAACCCTAAAGTAACTAACCATTAATGCGGTTTTGAAATACCCGGAAAAGTTTTAAAGTCTGCCAGGAATTAAAAAAGAAAACTCCCCAGCTTCAAAATTGCTAACACATGACTGACATTGACTTTGCAAGGATTTAATGTTTTGGCCACAACCATATGTCACTGGGAGGAGCATTCTACTAAATGGTTAATTTGCATAACTTTTTGTAGGCTCTTTTCCAAAGCAATCGTGACAGGTTTTGGGATGCTCTCTCACTGGAAAAAAAGGGGAATGCGAGGTTTGGCTGTTTATTGAGTCTATAACAACCACTTTTTGGAAGCAAAACAAAGTCTACTGCAGGCATTCAGGCATATCAAATTTATTCTGAGCGCAGCAGTGAAAAGGGACAGTCTCTCAGCATCAAAATACTAATATCCAATATTCTGTGGAAAAAAAGAAACAAAGAAAAAGTATTTTAAAGTAATAGAAAAAGTTTATGTAAAACAAATGGGAATTCAGTAATTCATCTACACCCCAGGTCCTCTGCAGCTGTGTAATACATCTGCATATTTCCAATAAACATAACAGGGTAATAAATGTTATTTTTTCCGAAGTAAGCGCATCACAAGTGGAGGTGTCATCTAAAATGTATTTGTGATGTGCTTGATGAAGCCTGCTCATCCCTCTGTAATGACACCCCAGCCTTTCTCATGTGTTATGCATCACATCTTGTTACCATCTTCCTCTGAGCATGGCTGTCATCATGTGTCTTCTTAGGCCCCTCCGGAAGCATCGCATCAGCTAAGGGATACACTGCGAATAGAGGGGAGGGGAGCGATATTATTACATGTCTCTTCAACTTCTCAAACTCCAGAAGGTGTCATTCTCATCTATATTTGCTGAGGCCACCTTTTTCCCCTGCCAGACTGATTCATTACAGAGCAGAAAGGAGACAGTGGAATAAGTGAAGAAGTAGGTGTGAGAGCCGTTTGTGTCCATTCTCACAATACATTATTGATAATTTTTGTTATTAGAACATTTATCCTGCATTATGCATATCAAGTTCATGGAGAGTATCTTCGTTTACCAACCCTGATAAGTATAAGAACATTTTGGACTCTATGTGAACTTACTGCACATGGAACATACAGTACACAAGTTTTTGTTTCTGTGATAACTCATATTTTTTATTGAAGATATTTCATTGTCTGAGTGGCATTTCAGTCTATTGTGAATACAGCCTCTTTCATTATCGTGGCTATAAAAAAAATGAGACAGAATATCTATCAAGATGCTTTGTCCACTATGCGTGTTGCATTCAAATTACTGTCCAAAGAAAATCAGGTCAACCCAAGAGGTTCAGTCTGGATCACGCAAGGAAATTAAATCATCACTTATAAATTATTCTTCTTAAGTAGTGCATGCATAATTGAAAAAATAAAAGAAACATTACCATAGATTGAGGGATAAAATTGGGTCTTCCAAAACGAGAGGATGCATTTATGGAAAAAATGCCCACAGATTCGTATTGGTTAATCCTCCAGAGACTGCTTGTTGTGTGTATCAATGTATGTGACATAGACTTAAACAGAAAAGCGTGCAAAAGAGCATACATCATTGGAAAGTTACTTTTGCACATCTTCATTAATTGTCAAGAGGAATACTGAATCTATACAGAGGGACTGTTACAAACTAATGACTTTGCCTCTCTTTGTAACCTTCCTCTGACAGATATACGTTTGGGTTACAAGGAGAGTCACACTAGTGCAGCCCCCACTGCCTCATTTGCATATAATTAATGATGCATGCATATGCAAATTAGCATTTTAAACAATGTTGATTACTGCCTATGTATTCATAGGCCAACAGTCACACGTGTCTGACATGCCACTTCTGCATGTTATTTGCACCACAGTAAAGGGCAACTGGTACTGTCTCTCATGTAGGCTCATCATGGCTGCAGGCAGTGATAACTACTTTATCTGTGTCTTAGTTGATGTTTATTTATTGGTCTGAATATCTCTTCTGAGATGTGATCATGTAATTTATAATGACAACAGAGCAGAATTAGATGTACTATGTGGTAAAATTTGCAATTAATTTAAGGCTACGTGAAGATCGCCAACACTTGACAGGTTTCACATGTGTTAAGTCTAATATTAATCTTCTACCAGTGTCCACTACTAGACATAAACGTAGTAAAAGCTACGCATTTTAAAACAAAAATGTAGTAGTGTGAATGTTGCCTTGTTCTGATATGCACACACACAATTCCCTTTTAAGTCTGCAGTAGCTTTTGTCTCCTTTAAGGCAAGGTGAGTCAGGATGGGATTTTGTTTTAGACCCCAGATGTTCTCAACATTCAGTGGATACGTCATAACATGCTTTCATCCAGCTCCTGGCCTGCTGAAGCCCACAGAGGCCCTCTCCAGACCAGCCCTCACATTTGGTTAAGGGCTCTTCAATTGGAGGCCAACAGCACTGAGAGCCTCTGCATGTCAATCCCTCCCCCTTGTCTTCCTCTCTTTTTCCCCCCTCGGGTCAGCCCTGTGCTTAGACTGTTGCATTTCTAATATCTGCATGTCGTGCTATGACTTACCACTGCCCTACAGCAACAGTCGGGAGTAGGGAATATCTTTCAAAGAGATGTCAGATGGAGAAAACCACTTCTATATTAATATAGAAAGAAGTGAAAGTGGACGATTATGACTGTTGCCAATATTTCTATTTCTGTTGATATCTAACACAATATAGCAAAGTCTAAAGATGGGTGATTATTCTAAAATATAGTGGAGATCTGCTATAATGTTTATTGTGGGAAGGAATTTGCACTTTTGTAGTCTTCTTTTCCCTTTACAATCCAGGTCACAACCCCTGCTTTTACAAGGTTCCATTTTAACACGTATTACACTTTACTGTGTCAATATTTACGATCTGGTTGTAATCTACATTCACAATATATCTGCGCTTGGTCACAATTTGCATTTATGGACTTAAACTAAATGGCCTATATGCCTTCTATATGTTGTTGTAAGGGTAACTCCAATGTTGTGATTGTTTTTATAATGCTCTGGATCACAGGGTTTTACATACAACCCATTTCTTGTACAGGCTGACACCTATAAAAAATAGTATTGGAATCAATATACTAATGTATTTTTTCTTCTATTTTTTATTTCATTTCTTTTACCTGACACAAAATGGTAATGAATGCTCAGGGGATGTTTACCCCATTTAGATTTCATAGAACTTGGTGTCTGCATTGATTAATGTGTGCCTAACCTATGTTTTTATTATGAGAGGAGGAGGTGTGTGTGTGTGTGTGTGTGTGTGTGTGTGTGTGTCAGTCTGTTTGGGTGCTGAATGGGGGTTATATTTTGGGGTGGTATGATTGAATCCCCCCCATGCCTCCCTGTGGAGGTAATGAACCTGAAGACAAGCAGCGGCTAGCCTGAAATTTCATGCATTGAGAGTGTCAGGGCATACATAAGGCTGGTTTGGTCATTTGTTATCGTTAATCTTTACATTTATGGCTGCAAATATGTTATTAGGAGGCGTGTCCTGAGTATTTCATTTTGATTGGGCTGCGCTCTATGACATATTGATCAGTTATGTTGGAAAAGGATAAGACAGAGGGCCAAAGTGACCGAGACCTTGACTTTGGACATCTTCAAAGGCATGACCATGAATGTCTAGCTCATAGTCAGCGTCCCTGGTAATTTCCTTTTGTAGGGGAATCAAGGGCACGTAAAGCCCATCGCATTTAGACCCACCACTGGCTGCCTGGGTGAGTAAGTGACAGCATACAAGGAAACCAAGATGGGGTCCGGCAATGACCAGCAGCCTCCTGGATTACATTCTAGGAAATCCTATCCATCTTCATTCAAGCATTTCAGTGCTCAGTGAAATGGTATGGTAGGGGGGACCAGATTCAGATTGGTTCTATGTGTTTGTGTGTGTCTGTGTGTGCACACGCATAAGTCATGTCCACTGTTACTTCAGACTCCTTCAGCTATTCCAGGATCTCCTATTTCGGATAGCTCTTAACATGCATACTCACATCCCTTCACTGACTGCTGAACTGAGCCCTAATAAGCTGACATGATTCCTGTATTAATCATCCATGGAAATTTTTATAGGTGAGCTGCGACTTGCCAGGGGCCTGGGTCAAAGCCAGCAGCCCTTGCATTATTCCGCATACAGCGCATGTCTGCTGCCATCCCGAAACGACAGGGCCTGGATCACAATCAATTATATAGCAGTCTGAAGCTATAACAGCACTTGCTATTTGCTAGTTCAAGCAGCAAATCTCATGATAAAACCAACAGCAACCTATCACATGTGAAAAGAAAAATGTGAGAGTTAGTTTATTAATGAACCACGTCTAGCTGACCTATTTATGCAGTGGCATTGCTTGAACCATATCCATCTTTGTAAGTCACAAAACAATATGCTATTAGTCACATGAAAATTCAGGGATGGAAAATTTCCAATTCATGAAAAAGGTTCCATATATACATGCACAGATACATTTGAGGGCAATGTTGTGGAACTTACTGATCAGTGTCTGATGAAGGTAACATTTCTCTCTGTCTGCAGTTAGACTAATGTGAAGGGGAAAGCCATTTGGCACACTGCACCGGGTGACATCTGTGAAGATTTTGTGATTTGTGAAGAAAGAGAATTGCAGTAAAATGTGTGTGAATCAGCATTATTCTACAAGGCGACGTCATTGGGACAGTCACTAAGCGGCTTCTGGGCTCACATGCAGAATGTGCTTGGTAATTGTGTTTAAACCAAGTCCTGAAATGCTTTGTAATGTAGATACATAACAAGCACACATTTTTTCCTTGTTTGAGACAGAGCTTTCTCTGAATTTGGGACTTTATCCCTGCAGTCATCTTGATGATTCATTATTGCTCATATGTCTTGAGCTATTTTATGCCCACTTACAAGCATTGTAATACATGTGGATACGATGAAGGGAAAACATTAAAATGAATAATCAAATAATCAGCCGGGTTCTTTCCTACCACAACGTTGAAGTTGACAGCGAAGCCTACTTTGACAAATTAAAATGAGGATTAAACTAGGTGTTGACCCGGCTACCAAGGGACTGTAATCCCAATCACAACTACAAGCCATATTTTATGTTAATAACCGTTCATTTTATTAATTTGCTATTAAAAGTGGTGATGTGTATACATATATATAAATAAATTATAAGGCTAAAATGTCATCAAGATTAATGGAAAGACCAACAGACATTGCATTTATGGAAATTATATTACTTTTTGTAAAGCGTGATCCTTGCTAATGGATTTTATGCACCTTTATGGCAGAAAGCCATGGCACCTAGAGAATAGAGATCAGGTGGAAATGTGTAGGTCATTATGCATCTGGACTCCCAACTTTCCTCTCTCCTTAGCCCAGTGCCCAGCTCCAGGCTGTAAATTAGAAGGACAAGTTGTGTGCGACGATCACTGTTTATTGCTCTGTTTAAATTCATCCTCCATTCGGAATGACAACTTAAAAAAAAAAAAAAGACGGCATTTAATATAAATGATCTGGTGTTGATTGTGATGGATATACTATGCAGAGACACCTTGCCTTCAAGGGCATCGAGGGATAAGCTATCATTTTTTTCTCTTACGCATGAAGGGAAGAATGACGGAGTGTCCAATGTCATCACACTGTCTACAATAACACACCGCAACTCACAGAACCACACATAAAACTGAACTGCAACAACAAATTGTTTCTATAGTCTACGTGAATTGTTGAGGATAATTTGCATGGTTTTAAATGTGCAATGGAATTGTGGACTAGGCATGGAGCAAAGCAATGCACTAAAATTTCTCCTTGGTTGTGCTCTTGGAAAATGGACCCATATGTTTGAGGGTACAACAGCAAACAACAGGCTCCTCACTCTGTTGGTGAGTGGGTGACCTTCTGTCACATATTTTGCTGAAGCTACAGCAAGTTTTAGTCTCAGTAGGGTTTTACCTCCTCTCACCTTTGCTGATATTTCAATAAAGAGAGCCAAAGTGACCCAGCTTTATAAACCTGTGGTCAGCATAATAAGCCTATGTTACGATTAATGAGATACCTAGGGCATTATTTGTTATCTTATATATCTTATTGATTGCATTGTCTTTCATCTTTGCAGGTGCGCACTCTCTCTACGTCTCTTTGACTCTCTCCACCAACTCTATTTCCACCCTCTGGCTGTCTGTTTTGCTCTCCCTTCGTCCCGCTCACTCGTTCTCTCCCCTGAGCCCACTGTTCTTGGTTATATAGGAGTAGTTGAAGGTTGAATAGTCACGGCATGCAAAGTGCAAGCTTGTATAACTACGCTTCCATTACCTTCAGTGTGTGTGTGTGTGCTAATAAGTCATCTTAAGTCAATGGCCCATATATATCAAGCTTCTTAGAGTAGCGATCCAGGATCACTGCCCATGCAGGTCCCCTTAACTATCTTATTTATAACAGACTTCAAAGGCTCAACTGATTCTCGATCAGGCCTCCCACTTTGAAATGTCTGGTAAAAACCAACAGGCTGCAGGGGAATTGAGAGTCACTCACTTACACACACATACACACAAATATACATGCACACACTCCGTATGAATAGCGCCTTGAGTGTTGATTGACCTCGTCTCAGTTCCAGGATATGAGAGTGATGCCTGCAGGAAGTTTGGACAGCCACATTTTGTTTGATCACATGCAGCAGAGCAGCTACTGGCAAATTTCAAATGCTTCTCATTTATTGAAGGAACGCTCCACTGTTTAATGGAAGCAGGGAGAATTGAAAGTGACACAGCATAAACAGGAACTGTCAAACAATGAAACAGTGTAAACAGCACAGATGAGCCACTGATGAATCTGGCTGTCGGAAGCCATTTAGCAAAGCTAAGCCAAGTCGCCTGAAAGGTGGTTCTATCTGTGCTCACACTGACTCAGACAGCTACTTTAAAGTTATACGTTTGTATGAATGCAATCGCTTGAAATATGAAGGACTGTGCTTTAACATTAAAGTGTGTTTTATGACTTACTTAATAATGTTACAAGTAAATGCAGAATAAGTGATCTTCTTGGCTTGTAGAGCCTGGGAATTTGGGAATATGCAATGTAAGCACTATTACTAAGGTTATTAACCTTGACACCATTATGCAAAGTGGAGAAAAATGACACTAAATAGAAGAAAATCTTTATAATAGAAAAATTACAGGGAAAGCCCTGAGCAAGTAAGAGAAGGGAAAAAAGTATTGTTGATAGCAGAACAATTCCAATGAAGCAATGAATATTAATGCAGAGGTGTGAGGTTTCTATGTGAGTGCCTGAACCACTGTTGTATGTTTATGATAAATGACCGCCCCTTCTCTATCGTGTAAGGGTCCCTTGACCGACAAATAGCAGGCTAATGACAATGGCTAAAACATATGGTAATGGACCGTCACAATGCTGTGCTGTCATTGGCCCTGTTTACATCTGGCATTCACATGCGTTTTGGGTGCTCCGATCACAAGCGGACAACTCTATACACATCAGTTCACACCTGGCATTAGAAGGCGTCTCCACATGCGTCTCAAGTGACCAGATCTTACTTCCCCACTCTATGCTGATAAACAGGTACATCATTTCCATTTGCAAAGACCAAATGCGTTGCTGTTTTTAACCTGCGGAAGGCAGCAATGCATTTGAGTGCCTAGTAAGCCGAAATTAAAAGAAGTGGCACGGTCAAAATCAAAACAATACAAACTGGGTCTATTTCTTGGCGTGTTTTAGGCAAATGAATGAGAATGTACTTCTGCTTATGTAGAGGACATCAATTGAGTAGGTGGTCCTTCAGTGTGGCCAAGACCACTTTCAAATGTGTCTCATTAAATGAGAAGATATTTGCAACCAGTTTAATACACAATATTTAGCTTTGATTTTTAATCAAGGCTATTAGATAGTGTTGTGATGAAAATGGACATTGACCCAGATTTTTTTATATTGAGTTTACAAAACCAATGTCTTCATCTTGTGTGTAAAATTTATGAAGATTTGGTGTAACCACAAATCTTGAAACATCTTGAATATCATGGTGTTCACCTGGATTTCATGTGATGGGACAACTCCCCTAGTGAATTAAAATCCTGTTTCCCATACAGTATATCTCTCAAACCGTGAGATTAACTTTTTTAATCTTTATTTTAATTCTACTTCAAACATCCTAAGACAGACCCACACACATACACATGCACGTGATACCTCCCAAAACTCTCATCTACACCCCATCTCCCAGTTGCAGTGACCAGAATCCCGAATCCCCTCTTAGCTGTGTGTGAAATGTAGAATATCTTTCCTCTCCCCTGTGCTAATCCAGGGTTGTCCATCCCCACAGCACTGGCCTGTGACAGATACAAACTTACAAAGCTGCTAATCTCAGAGCCCCTGTAGCCTGGGGGTCAGTGGGGAGCTCCTCTGCCTAAGCAGGGCCATCCTGGGAGGCCAAGGCAGGAGATAGCTATGCCCCAGCCCTAAGCGTCAAGCCCTGCCTGTCGGATTAATGCACCTAGAGGGACACAGTGTTTCTGATGGACTGCAGGCTCACAGGATCACAGGCTCAAAACACACAGGACTCTGTAGATATTACAAGAGAGAGCTGGAGATGTGTGCTATCACACTGCTAGCGTCCAATCCACTGGCACATTTTGCAGAGATATAAAGACCAATGAGAAGAGAGAAAACAACACAGGCAGACCGCTACTCTGAGACATAAAGAAACAATAAGTATGCTATGTTTGCATGTTGAACTCATAAGTGTGAATTTAGCTTGAGGGCAATGTGTATAGTAAAATAGAGGAGAACTCTAGTTGTACATTAGCAGAGAGAAACGTCTTCCTGTCCCCTCCTGAAGGATGCAGCAGTGCACTAATTCAATAATTAATGGTGATAACCATCATCAGCAGCCCAAATCGATTCTTATCTTTGCCTGTGTTGAGCAATGTTACATTTTTAATGTTCTTGTCATTTTGATTAAGATCATGTCATTGCCTTTGTCCTCACTTATAATGTGAGTCGGAAAGAGTTCCAGTTTTTGTGTTTAATTAGCCTTATCCAACACATAACATCCTCAAAGCTATCATACAGATTCTTGCATTAAAATTCAAAAATGTTATATATGCATATACAATAAATGATGTTTATTACAGCCATAATGGATTAACAACAAAATGTTGTGACAATATACAGTAAGTTATGAGCTATGGAGTTTACATACATACTAACTCGAGCTACCAAGCTACAAGTAGTAGTTAGATAAACTGGCCAGTTAAAAAAATAGCTGTTATCTTCACTTGGGTGGTGGGTTGCTTGTTGCTCTAATTGTGTTAATAGGATACAATAGTGCTGACATGAGGATTCAATTATTCAAATGTATTTATTTACATACGTTTTCCCTCCACTAGCCCTACTGATGTTCGTAAACCTATATTCATAAACCATTCAATCACTGATGATTCCAAAAATCAACCATCAGAGGCATTAATTCCATTTTGTTGACGATTAAGATTAGGTTGCAGGTGAGCACTCTGAAGGTTAGTATGACATTTAGCCAGTTAATTCCTGTTTCAAATCATGCAACCACATGTCAAACTGGCACACACGCACTTGCACACTAACACACATGCACCTGAGCGGGCAACCATCAGTATCGGGTTGTACATACACACCAAATGACTGGAAGCCTGAGGGCTCAGGCAGCCATGATGAGGAAGGATTACTAGCGGTGGGTTGTCAGCAGGATGCATTTGTGAGTGAACGTGTATCTGTGTGTATGTCTGTAATCGTGTGTGTGAGAGAGAAATCTTGCTGCTTCGGTATCACATGCCTGCCCGACCTGGTGGGTGGAGGCTTTTATGGCCTAAAGATGTCCTTGCACTTGAAATCCCGAAATCTTCTCTGGAAGTGATGAGGTATTAGAAAAGGATACACAAGTAAATCAGGTTTCAAATTGTTTGGTAAATGTCAGAGAATGAAGAAATTTCATGTCACAATCTTGGCAAAAAGTGGAGACCATTATTTCCTTTTGCACATGCAGCCTTTAGGAAACTTACAATATTACAGTACTCCTTTTCACATCCATATTCAAATATCAATTTCTCTACAACCAATGAGTTGAATGATAGAATCCCAGCTACACAGAATGCTTATATGTGTCTCAATTGTAACCCTGTTTCATATTCATAAACTCTCCAAATGACATTTTTCCACTCTTGTGTGATATCCTGTGTCCACCCGGCACTCCTGTTTAGAGTGCCTTCTCATCCAAGCTCTAATTCACAGCCTAAAATTACGGCTGAGTTAAATGTTCTGTTCCTAATGCACTGAAATAATGCTAAATTACAGATGGCTGGTTTTATTTGTGTGAATAAATTTGTGAGCTTAATGGTTTGTAAAACATGTTTTCTATGCCTAGTTTACAAACAGGGAAGGATACTAGAATCTGTGTTGTTCACAATTACCATTAATTTAAGCAACATAAAATAATTAAGTGAAGAACAAAATATTTTGAGTTTCCCGCTGTGAGTTGGGGAAATTATTCAGTTATACAGTTATGACTTGATTTCTGTGCTGATCAAAACCCACTGAAGCATTCTTGTGTCTTGTTTTGGCAACAACACACACTGTGGCTCTCACCAAAATGAGCTGTAGTAGTACTATACTATAGTATTATACCTAACCTATGAACACAAAGGTAGCTCCAAATCATGCTATAAGTAAATACATATTCTCCATTTAGGATGATTATAGTAAATATGTACCATATCTGATCACTCTGTCTGAAAATGATATCTGCTCCTAACAGATGGGAAAACACTGCCCACAATTAGGCAGCACATGGCCAAGATCTGTCCATTTCTGGAAAGTAAAGCTGACATATTTTCCAGTTATCTGCCAGTATCTGACATTAATCTGGCAATAGAAAAAAGCATTTGGCACTGTCTCCAGTGCCCATAGCGGTGTGTGCTTCCTGTCTGCATCTTCAGACGATGCTCTATGGGATCATATCTATTTGCTGTTGTTGGATTTAGAAAGACATTCAAAACTGACTTTGACGTGAATGTGAAGACAACCTGTTGTCATAATAATTTCCTAAAGCATCTGAAGAACAGCTGTTGATTGACTGGAGGAAAGTGCTAAACTTGGAGTTCTGCAGTCTTTGTTTGCACTGAGTACATTCATAAACCCCATATTGGAATTGTCAGTTATTTACATAAAGAATGATATGAGAATTATCTATCAATTTATCAGCATTACAATTTGTGACATGCTAAATGTGCAATGTTGTTGACAGTGACAGTTCAGAACATGGGGAACGGCTGGTAAGCAGACTTGATCAAGATTGAGCATAGCAATAATCAAACGCCATTGGACACAACACCTGCTAACACTGCAGAGATCTCAATTGTTCCCCCACGTGAGAAAGATGGGTACAATCTAATCAACAGAGCAGGGGCAGCATGGTGTTGGCATGGCGGTGAGGTTAAGGCCCCTTTTAGTTGTTCTTGACACCCCACACACAACACTAATCTCACACCACAGAACAGAAGAAAAGGGAAAAGGGGGAGTTTCAAGCAACCGCAAGGAGTCTTTAATTTTAAGTTAATGATTGAACAAACAATCCTAGCCTCAGAGCTGCGCCCTCTGATGGGTGTGGCCGCCCCTGGTCAGGGCGCTGCTCCCTAATAAGCATCCGTTCACAAAAAAAAAGCTCAATATTTGCTCAGCAACTGGAGGAGAAGGAAGAGCCGTTAGGGAGCAGGATATTGGTTGGCTATGACAATGCACATGAAGACCAAGCAGAACGAGGGGGGGGCTTATTGAGGGATGGATGGAGCGACAGCGTGCGGGGATGGGGGGGTGAAGTAGTGGTGAGTGCTCATGGTTGGGTAGGGGGCCTTTTCTGCCACATATAGCACTATGAGGAACAGATGGGGCCTGATAAATCCTGAAAGGGAGGCATTACCTGCCCAAGTCACCAAGCAGCCACAATTATCACAGGGCTCTGGGTTCATTGTCAATTAGAGTGGCAGTTAAAGCCAGGCAGCAGCTGTGGCAGATGGCTGGGATCCAGAGAGGCAGGGGGAGCCGGGACAGAGGCCAGCCCCCAGGCTCTCTCCATCTCTCCTCCTACTTTTCTCTCTGTCTCTCTGTCTCTTACTCCAGCAAGGTCTGCTCTCTCATTTTGTCTGTGACAGAGAGAGAAAATGAATATGTAGTGAGGACCAGACACGCCACTCATTAGAAAGATTGCAAGAAAACAGTGTTGCTTGACATGTTTTTAAAAATGTTTTATGTAAAGTGCCTGACAAAAAAATCTCATATCTGCAGAACAGCATTTTTTGCGATGTAGTCAGCAAATAGCGCATTCATTATTTGAGTGAACAATTAGTATTTTTCATTTTTGCGGTTTATGTCTCAGCTGACATTCCTGACCACAATAAGTAATTTATTGCGGTGAGATCATGATCAATAGTGAAGAGTTGTGCCACTAGATACAACATTAGAAGAATATACAGGCTTTGTCAACTGGAGGACTAATTTTCTACATACAGTCATATGGTAACAGTTGCTATTTATTGCAAGTGTTGTGCATTTTCATTGCCAGGATTTCTCACTCAAACAGTGTTGGAAACTGCACAAAAGCAAAATGTGCCTTAGCGGATTTGATTATGATTCTTCAGTCCCTTTAGGATGGAGAGCAAGAGACTCTTTGGGCATAGTTTTTTTTTTTTTCTGTTACCCGTTTCTGCGGTTGTGTGCCAATAGCAGGCCTGCCGCCTTGGTGAAGTATATGGGCGACTGAAGGGCAGCCTTTTGCTGAGTTTGTCCCTGTGATCTTCCAAGCAGTCTCCCCCTGCCTCCCAGCCTGAGCCAAGGCTCACCAGCAGGCTTCACTTTCAGCAAGTACCACCATTCATCACCAGGCAGGGGTGCTGGAGGGAGGGGTTAGGGGGGTACGGCAGGGGGCCAGTAACGGGGCAGTGTGTGCCCCTCACCCCTCCTCTTTTCTTCTCCACAGGCTGCTGAGAATATAGGCCTCTGCCAGAGACAGCAGCCACACTCCTCTCTTACACCCCTTACAATGGAGCTCTAAATTTATTCAGGGGAGGAGAGACCTGCTCCCTTCTATTGCTCCCTTGCTCCTTCACCCTTGTCTCTTGACCCCTCCTATTCTGCTTTTTTTCTCTCTGTCGCCCTCTTCCCTTGACTCTCCTCCCTCATCCCTTTCCCCTCTCCCTCCTCTCTGCTGTGTCCCTCTCGCCCTTTTCTCCCCACTGGGGCATCATTCCTCCTACTTTGTTCCGCCAGTCCTGGGCCCAGCGTCTGGGCTGTCCTGATAGCAGAGAAGAAGTAGCAGCCTATCCATCTGCCTGCCCGGGGCCTGCCAATGAAGAAAGAGGAGCAGAGGTCCTCATTCATAACAATAGCCATTAACAATGCTAACAGCACTGCTGTTGCTGCTGTAGAGGCTTGGGAGCGAGAGGTTGCAGGGACTGGGATAGGGGGCTGCTAAGACTGGGACTGCAGGGCCCAGACAGTAAAGCATGAGCGGGGGCCTGGGAGGGCCTGTCGCCGGGCAGAGTTGGAGATTGCAGAGATCCGATAGGTTTATGGGACAGACAGTGCTCTAAAGCATGTTGTTAGGGCGTTAAGCAAGCCCTCAGAGTCTCCCAGGCCTGTAAAGAAATATTGATTTCTCTTTTTTTTTGCCTGTGGTCAGACAGCATGTGAAGTCCTGTCCATGTCAAGCTAGCCGCTCTCTCATATAGCCTTGTGGCTTCATGCCCAGTTAATCAGGAGACCAACGGTGGTTATTTAAAATGCTGAGGGATGTCTTTACTTTTTAAAAATATTCTTAAAAAATGAAATAAAAACCTTAAAACCAATATCTTAAAGTGCATTTTCACAATAGACAAGTGCAGAATGCCTAGCAACATAGCAACACTACAGGAAATTTAAGCAGGCACTGCATCAGCAAAAATACAGCACAATGTGGGTGAACTTACTGACAGCCACACAATAGCTGTAATGATGCCCAAGTAGGCCAAATTTACCTCTGGTACTTTCCCGGCTTCCCTCCTGAGTTTTGACACATTTTCACATTTATCAGGAATGCCTATGTCTCCAGTAACAACAAAAGGCACCACTTCTAAAGAACAACACTGCATGGAGCCTCCTGTGAAATGGTTACAGTAGGCCCTGCCTCACCAGGCCTCTCATCCCTCCAATCAAACTGTCAAAAAGCCCAGTCCTTTGTATTGAGTGTTTTAATTAGATTTGGATGGATTTCAAATCTGCTCTTGTTTCCAGGAATGATTCTGAGTGAAAGAAGAAACCAGATTAACCACTAATCTATCCTTTAGTTACAGCTACTAAAATCTGTCCATCTGCCCATCCATTCAAATACACAGTGAAGCTTTGGTACATATTAAAATGTGCATATTAGCTGTTTTTGTTGTTTAGACACATAATTAATTCCTTATCTTGAAAACCTGTATATAAGACACGGTGGGACATGCAGTAGATTTACAGTAAATGTATGTGATTTGCATTTCTTTCAATGACATGTTAATCTCTTAAACCACCACTTGTATGCAGGCAGTCTAGACTGTTGTGGGTGTAACTTAACTTGATTAATCGGTTGTATATCATTCTCCTAGTCCTCCTACATGCAGTATGGTATGGGTATGCACTTGATCCTCTCAACGTGCATTCATCAATACAATTGAATTTGTCCACAGGGCAGTGAAATATACTGTATACCATCAATGATTCTGATCAATATGATCCCGTTATGGCAACTTATTCTAGGTGGCACCATCAATACTGCACATTGTCAACATTGCTGTCTTCCATTCTAATGGTCTTCAATATCTAATATGGACTTCAGCAATCATTTTCCAAGACCTTTAGCAGACATACAATACAGGCTAGACATATCATTGCATGTAAAGGTATGGCCAATTCTTGGTAATGAACCAACCAACACATAAAGATTTTCCCCTCAAAGTGTGTTTTAACAGTTTTTTTGCAGCAAACACAGTGGGTAAACAACTTGATGGCTCACAAGGAAATTGCCTGGAAACCTGACGCAGACTACGCATAATTTGCTGACAAAATTGTCAATGAGTTAATGATTGTGGAGAATTGGCAGAGCATTGCAGCTTTTCAATCCATCTCTAATGCTTTCATTTCTATTGGCAGGCGCTGATCTCTCTCTCCCCTTGGTGACAACAAAGACCTTGTACCAACACAGAATTGTCTGCTGATCACAGCATGCACCGAGACTAAAATGGAATCATTTTACTTGCTGTGGCAAGTGAGGCACTTTTTTGAATCTGCCTCCAACAACATTTTGGGTGGAAGTTCTCGTTTGGGGCTTTTCAATTGGTTCCAGTATGTCACCTCAGTAATATTAAGCATTGGTTCTGCTCTGTGACCCTCTAGTTGGCTGGTGAAAAAAATATTACATAAACTTTTTCATGTCTAGTAATTGCTTAGCAATTATTATTTATTATTGATTATTAAACAAAATTACTAATACTTAATGAATAATGTAATTAATGTAAAACAATGTAATTACTTTTACAGTACAAAAAAGAAGTGTGAAAGTTCTAAAAAAGAAAGAAAATTGCCAGTTGAGCATATCTGCTCATATCTTCAGTGCATTAGGAACATATCTAGCTTGTAGAAAATGGAAGGTAACAGCAATGGTTACTATCAGTGGGGATTCAGACCGAAAACAGCCCTGTATTAATGGTGGGGATGTGTTGTTGTTGTTGTTGTTGTTGCATCAAAACACTGCACAGTTTGCAATACTAACAGTCAGGATTTTACAACGCTGGAAAGTTTTCAAAACTGCAACTATTTTATCTGTTGTCACTGTTGGTTTGAACGCGGCCACAAATGAAAAGCAAATTTTCTTGACTTAAAAATGTTATAATATTACAATTTGAGGATATAGAGGGAAAAGTGCATCTAAATCCCCGCTCTCTGCCAGATGATTAGCTTTATGGTCTAGTTATCAGAAGAAAAAAAAAGTTCTTCCCTGACAGGCCATCTGTGTAGTCTGACTGATTCTACGTGGATACGTTTAATCTGTTTTCTGTCCCTGTTTTCTAAAAACTTGAGGAAAAAAATACTGTGTCTGTATACTGGACTATGTTATTGTTGAATCTGACTGAATAGCAATAGCATCTAACTGTGACGTCTGCTCTTCAATTCTGGCCTCTATCTCACAGCCAATGTATCCTGTTAATCTCTACTGTCTAAAAATGCTCTTTGGCTGAACCCATAATAGTGAGTAGCAAATTTTGAAATAAAACAAAAACACTCAATATCTTCTCTCTTGCTAAAAACAAAGACCTCACCTCTCTTCTAATCTCCCCTCTGATATGCTCTTTAAACAATGAGTCATTAATACACATTTTGTAAATGTGTATACTATAAATAGATTAAAAAATACATTTTTCATAGCTAGCCACATATGTATCCTGAAGAAAATTTAAAGTTATGTTTGATGTCAATGTGCATTTGTTTTGTATGGTATGTATTACTGTGTATTGTATGGCTGGTTTGTTCACACACCTGACTGCTTATTCAGTGCCCGACATCCCCAAAGGTAACTTGTAAGATTCATTATTCAAATGCTTAGAAGCAAATTATTTTCTTATTTGCCATAGCTGAAGGCGGTATTTTCTTTCCTTGCTGGACTTGCCAATAGAATCCAACTCAGACACCTGAGGTATACAAGAACTTGGATTTTCTATGAGAACTGAAGCGATGTTTTAGGACGAGCTGCACCATGTACCTCCAACCCTCTCCTTTCACTGCAGGCTGAGGATTATCTACACAGGCATTCTTGTTCCTTATAAAAATGGATGGTTGGCAGGAGAAATGTTATTGCTTTAAAATTATTATGGCAGCTGATATTTGTGGAACATCAGGGCCTTAATCAATCAATATATCCTCATATCACTCTCGCTAGCCTGCTTCCTTAAACCCCCCGGCCATGACCCCTTCCACTCCTTTCTAACCCCATGAAACTTGAAAATGCCAATGAAAGCCACCAACATTTGCACACAAAATGGTTCCATAGAGGCAGTAAATAAATTATATAATAGAATGCATTTTATGAAGCAACCACAAAGAACAACCCACATCATTTGAATAAACAAGAGCTAAAGAATTGCAGCAATGCATCAAATTGTATTGATATATTGACATGTACAATGTATGCTACTTCTTTCTGCAAATCCCCATAAATTGGCTTTAAGTCAGCTTTTTAGTTCAGAAGGTGACTTATTGCTGGTATCAAAACTGCAGGGCTGACCCTTTCACATAGAACATGAATCCAGAAGACGTGTGCACAGACATGGTCCAAAAGGGTCTTGACTTCCTGCCTGTTTGTCCTTCCACTCTTTGCCCTTTCATGATGTGTTCATCTTCTCAGAATACATAATATAATTCACTGTCACATTTAAAATGAGGCAAAAAAAAACCCAGTGTAAAAACAGTGACCCTGCTCAAAAAAGGTGCAACATTTCTCGTTCCATTACCCATTTTAAGATGCAGAAGTTCTTGTGTGCTTGTCTTTTTTTTGTTGTTGTTGCCCCTGGCCCCCAAAATGTCTTTGCATACTCCTAGATACAAGCAAGAATTCAGCTTCTAGTCAAATATTTTTACATTATGTGAAAATGAGAATTCTTGTCATTCCTGAATCAGCTCCTGCATTGGATTTTGTGCACCGGCTGACACTACTCAATAACTGTAAGCTCTTGATACATGTCAGAAAGCATGAACTCTGTCTGCTGATAATGAAGCAGGTGACTGCTGTATGGCTTCAGAATGGTCTCAAATGCACAGTTTAATGACTGCGTGTGTGTGTGTGTGTGTGTGTCATCCTTGTGTGGCTCTTTCGCAAGGCTCCTGTCAGTTCCATAATTGACAGTCTAAGTGGGGCAGCCGAGAGGCCAGGCCCTGTTAATTTATTTTCTCAGACACTCCATCCATATTTATGAGCCCCTGCTGTTTTGTCTATCACCACCGATCAAACTTACTATGTAATTGTACTCGCTAAAGCAAGAGAGCCACGTGTGAGTGGTCACTCGGCCCGCAACATTCACATTAGTCTTTATTATTTCATTAATTCATATCCCCTGACTGGGAGGGAGAGGCAGAGAGAAATAGAGAGAGACAGAGAAAGATGCCAGTGGCTACCATGATTAGAGATCAGGAATAGAATAAGCTGCCAGAATCAGGTCATTATGCTAGCACCCTCTGATCTGGCTGAAACTAATTGCTGTGGCTCCTGTGGGTGCAGGTCCCATCTCCTTTTAGCCCTAATAGCCATGTCTATCATGGTGTGGCACAAACCCATTCATCATCAACCATCATTAACACAATCACATTCTAAACACAATAATCTCTAAGTTTGGGGAAAATGTATCCCAATTTAAAGCAATAATAATCAGTACTATGCATCATCTAGCTTTAATGTAAGATCACCTGCTATGATTTAAGTGCAGCGACACTGTGTTGAATTGCTAAATGCATTACCTGTGTAGACCACAAGCAACACAACAACACACAAGGCATGTTGGTGTTTACCTCCAGTCATCCCCCTTTAATGAATTTAATTTGTTTACAAACTAACCTCAAGGAAATATTTGCTGGAGAGACCTTGATGTTTGTGATGGGGGCATACCTGTATCATCATGGGTAATAGTGTAATTATGTGCTATTTTGATCCCACAAACATACATTCATTTCCATTCATTATGACTTGTTATGTTTTCATCAAAACAACACTGCAGCCTGATGTAAGCATGCATAATGGGGATTACTGTAAGTGGCCTGGTGTCGGCCAGCTCCAGTTTCTCTCTGAACCATCACTTAAAATAAAATAGAGCTCAGCCTTGGTTAATCACCTCAAGTAAAGTTTTGGATCGTAGGATTAAGAAGCATTTGTGACATTCTTTTTGCATGCATTATGTTGCTCTGTAGTTGTTCTGAAAGAAGTATTAAATATGTATTATGAATTTGTTTTTGTATAAGGTCCAGAGACTCAAAAAATGCGTACTTAGAAGGCAGCACTTAATGTGCACTGGATAAATAATTTAAGTTGCTCATTTACTTGAGCTCAATAGCTTTAATTTGCATTTTGTTTTCACATTTTCATCCTCACTTTTTTTTCTCTCTCTTCAAAATCTCTGATTGAGTGCAGTTGCTAATGGCTGCATTGTGAGTTATAAACTACAAATGAATTCTCTTCAGTCCAAATGAAACTTACTCTGATATGGGCTCCCAGCATGCATTGATGATTATAGAAACCCTCCCCGTGAAATTGTCTTTGTAATTGTCTCACTGCTCATGGTAAGCTAGATACTTCCCTAATAAACCAAACTGAGACACTGAAGGCATTAAGATAACCTTGCAGAGTAAAATTGCATGCCAAAATGTTTTCACTTCCACATTTTACAAACTATCCTCATTTCATTTGGATTCGATTTCTTACCAATGTATGGAGCATATCAGTTTCATTTTCATTTGATCATTATACTAGAGTGCACTCAAATCACACACAGAAATAAGGTGACAAAGTAAAATGAAAAGTGGTGAATGTAAAATGTCTTTCCTGCAGCCGTAAACAACGTGCAACAGTAAAATGTGTGGATTCTTTAGCTTGTAAAGTAATATGTAACTATTATAACTATTATTGTATGCAACAACAATGCAAAGCGGTTTTGTGGCAGGCATCAGGCAGTTAAAGTCAACCAGGCCTGTAATTTCCACATCTATGGCAAAACACATTGTGTTTACAGTCTGTTTAGAACATATAACACAGCTCTGCCGTCCTCTCAGGGCATCAGTTTCAGACTCCATTGAATCTGTCCTACAGTTCCGGGGCCAGTCTCAAATCTTGTGTCCTGTCTTGCTCACTCTGTATGCATTGCCCCCCCCAGAACAAGGAAAATGTTCTGAATTAACAATCTGTGTCCTTGCCTAATTTAGTTTTTCATTTTTATAAAGATTGCTTTAAAAAGTCAAATCAAGGAAAGAGGAGGAGAGAGATGATACAAGGGAATTAATTAAGGAGAGGAAGCAACTTCAGACTTCTAGAATGTGCCCCAGGTGAAAACATGTCATTGAATTGACTTCTCTGAGAACAGGGGTTGAACCTGCATGCCTTGATTAATCAATGTGCCGTGTTTTCTCCCCTACTTGAACCCAAGGCCAAGCCATATTTCACAGAAACAAATTGAGCGGGGGACTGACACAAGTCTGACCATAAAACCAAAGGTAATTAGGAACCACTGGAAGATGCTCCATAAAAGACAGTGGGTCAGACACATTCAATATACACTACGGAAGCTGCCCAGAGACAAACAGAACCACCGGCTGTCTGCAGGCTAAGCAGAGAGACCACAGGAATATAGTGGCTGAAAGAGAGACAAGGCAGTTTTCACAAGATCTATTATGAAGTCACTGCGTTGCAAGTGTGCAAATTTTGATAAATAACACCTTCACATCAGGGCGGTAATTTGATTTCCTATGAGGTAATCTAAAGTAATTGACATGAGAATTGAGTGAGCAACACACTGATGTTAAAGCTTCCTGGCATTCACATTCACAGCAAGATGTTTTCAGCGTGTCAGGATAGAGCGAATACATCACTGCTTGTCCCGCGTGATGCCTGTCGGTTTAGTCGAGGCAGCCTTCCTCTCTCATTCAATAACATGACATCTTCTCACTGTGAAGACCTCTCATGTTTCTTGATATGTCTGTCCCTTCTATTACATATTTGGAAACGTGAGCGCTCATCCTTATGGCGATGCAGATGAGCAAGAAAAGAACACTGTAGAGAATCTGTAGAGTTTCCAGAAAACAAAGCTTTAGTCGAGGTAGAGTAGCAAAGAAAAAGGAGGCCTATCAGTTAGTCATTTTGCCTAAATGCCTTCACTGCAGTACATCGCCGGTTAGAGGTCCCTTTTTCATTACACCGCTGTTATGAAATCTGCCAAGGAGCATCTCTTCTGGCTCTGTGGTTAATGTAGCTCGAAAAGAAAATGGTCAGACATTCATTCTTCTGCGCTCTCCTCATTACAGAGAGAGACAGAGGAAGAGAGCTACAGTACTTCTTTTCCTTTTCAGACAAGTATTTTGATGTTTAAATGCACAATGAAAGAAGAGAGAGAGAGAGCTGCAGATTGCACCGTAAGCATTTCAGATGATGAAAAAAGAGCCACTGTTATTAAATCTATATTTAGATGTATGAGGCATAGCAGCCCATCCCTGTTGCATGGGACTCACTTGCCATATTAATGCCTGTAATTTAATCATATCCAGATCGTGGAAATTGGGATGTGTCAACATGAAAGAATAAATAATAATAATAATAAAAGGCGAAAGAGAAAAAGGGGGGAGAAAGCACAACTGCTGTTTCCATGCGCAAAAGAGCAATGAAAAATGAATGGGACTTGGAAAGTGTGTGTTCAATTCATCAAAACCTGTCACTGTCACACATGTCACTGTACATGCTGATGTTATTTCCACCTGCAGTCAATTAAAGTTGACTCTCCCCTCCAAACATGTATCCACATTAGATCCACTGTTATGTATACAATTATTTGTACCTATTTGGGTGTCCTGGTCTCTATGGCGATATTTGTCTGCTGTCATAACAAAGACAGTGACTACAAATAGCCACCAGAATAATTTTCACTATTCACATTGGATCACATGCGGAGGTATGCATGTAAATTAACCCCAAAAACTTTTGGCTGTCTAATTTTCCAAAAACGTGTATTTGGTCAGCCTCTGAACCAGTTATATCACCAGTCCAGCGTTGCATGAGAGGCTGCTGTGGCAGTCAAGCAGACCTTCCAGATGGCATCCACAGCATATGTGGCATGACCTTCTGCAGCGTGGGTACACGGGGGCACTGAGTCAGTGTGCAAACAGCAGGCAGGGTCCTCAGATGTGTGTGGCCCCCCTGGGACACGGCAGCAGAATGAGATGCCCATCACTCAGTGGCTCTGCAGATGCTCCTCACAACTGCCAGGCTTTCAGCTTCATTAGGCCTAGATCAGATACATACAGAGGAGTGCAGCCTGAGGCTATCAATGCAGCATCCCTGCGATGCGGGCACACACACACACACACACACACACACACACACAAACACACATACATACATACACAGACACAGTCACATTTGGGGTCATTTCTAAAAGGAGCCAATTTCATCAGTGGAAAGATGTGATGGTGAGGGATTTTTTTGTATTTTGAATATATGCAGGGGAGGGGGGAGATAAAAACCCTTGTGATATGAAGGAGTCAGTGAATGTGTATGAATACAGAAATCATTTAATGAGCACAGAGAAGATTGTGTCAAGTTTGACCAAATTATGATGGAAACTAGTGATATGGGAATGTCATTCATGCTAGTATATCTTATGGTAAGCTTCCAAAAAGTTTTTCTTCAATAGAACTACCAACAAAATGCTTCTGGAGACAGTGACAAATAAACAGAAATGACTGAGATCAAGAGGTCTTGTTCCGATTCATTATCGTCTTTACTGTGAAGCCAACTTGATTGATAAAGAGTAGCATTCCCCCTCTGTGAAATAGGAACACTTCCCCGTGAGCAGTTGGACTTTTATTCATCACCAGTGGAGACATTCCCCACCATGCAATATGTAATTAGTGTGTAATCCCCTGCCTTTTTAAAATGAGACCAAAAAATGATGATGCGGAACCATAATGAGATATTAATTCAGAAACACTGCAGATAGGCATTTATTTTCTCTTTTTTTTCTCCCCACCTCAATAAAGCAATGCTGTATAAGTTATTACAAAGCTTTAATGTAGATATGGTTATTACAGCAATTTGTATGGGCAACCAGTGTTTCATTTCTGCTTTTGTCTGTCTATTTCTCATTAAAATTTCAATCCCTATCCTTCAGTTGTCTGTTTGTTTGGAATAACTTATTGGTGTAACAGACATAAATAAGATAGTACAGGAGGGAGCACAGAGACACACATTTTGCACACATTGCTTGCCAAAAATGTACGTTCTTATCCAGCCTGGCTCCCCAAATGTTGTCATGTGTGTCCAATCTCAAGCACTTGGCTCAATCATGTAAAATATGTCCCAGGTGACAGAAGCAGGTGGTCCACAATTTAATCACCCCCCCAGCTACCAATGCTGTTTCACTCCTCTGAGGTTGTGAATGTATGTATGTATGTATGCACGTGTTCTTTTCAGTGTTCTCTTTAGCGTGTGCATCTATCTGGTGCATTTCAGATTGAATATTTGAATTAGTCAGACATTGCTCCAATGAGTTCCCGCTTTAGATTGACGGCATTTGAGCAGTTACAAAATGCAATCTGGCTGCAGAGAACAGAAGAGTATTGTCCAAATGTGATTAATTTAAAGAATTGTATTTAAATAATTGTATTTAAATATTTGGCCCATCAATCAAAAAGCCAACACCAATTTATCTTGCTAGCTAGAATCCTTCTCAGGAATTTGGCTTGACAGTCATCACTTTTAATGTGAAACATAATATTTAACCAAATGGCCTCAAGCACAGCGTTCATGCTATTAAATTATTACACACACTACACTGTTTCTAACTGAAAAGCCCACATTATTTTCATCATTCATCAAAATGCCACAAAGTCGCTACAACAGTTCTATTTTTAATTAGGAGACATATGCATATTTGGGTATTTTAATCGAGCTGCTTCAGCTGAACTTGTGGTGAAATTTTCCTTTAACAGACATCTGAAGGAAAAGGGTTTTATGCAAGAAATGTTTAAGTTGGGTGATTTTCCACCTTCAATAAAAACACAGCTTTGCCTTCCAACATTGATTTGGTGTTTGCATGTGCTGAAACATATTTGTCACCAGCACCGTTTCATATCTCACATTAGAAGGAGGAAAGGTACTCTCAGATTGCATTTTTGGCACTGTGTCAAGAGTGTAATTGAGCATGTGTGTTTGTGTGCGTGTGTTGGCGTGCATATGTGTGTGTTTTGGGATTTGAAGGAGGAGGCAGGGTAGGTGGGTCATCCTGTTGCCAGGTAACAAGCCTCAGATTGACAAAGGAAGAGCAATTTAGGACTACTTTCTGCAGAAATCAATACAACAGGCCTGATGTGATGATGTGAGATTAGCCAAGGGAGAAAAGCCAATGTATTTGGCAAGGGTTACTTCATAACCAAGAGGAGAGGTGTGGAGGAGATTGCATCTGAAACACTGAATATAAAGATATAAGGTCTGGGTACCTGGCTTCTGAAACCTTGCTAAAATGAGACTTATCTGGCCCTTGTCTCCCTCAGGTAATGAGAACTTTAGCAAAGTGAACACTCATGGGGAGGGAATAATCTGATTTTAGCTTTCTTGTTTAATACCGTCTGTCAGACTGTCACTAATATTGCCTTGGGCGAAGGGATACAGTGCAAGGCTGTAATACTGGAAAAGATTGGAGTAAAAAAGAAATGGAAGAAAAAAAAAACTTTAGGACAGCTGTAGACATGTAGACTCACTATGCATAAAACATGTTCACTGCCTCCTGCTGAAACAAGGAGGTTCAAAATCACTGAACTTGGAAAAATGTTGTTATGCTGAAAATACAACATTGTGCCATTGGATATAGCTATACGTTAATGCAGGATACTTTGTTTTTCGAACAACTTTGAAAAATATGCAGTTAGTGTCGGAGGGCAACTTATATCAATACTTTCTTCTGAATACATTTTATTTCCTTTTAACAGAAATTAGCTTTAAAAAAGGATCAGCAGAACAAGCTGTAGCCATAACACTGACGTAACGTATTATTAGCTCTTAAGTTGTTATGGTGAACATTTTAGCAAATGTTGGCTATTTACTCATCCAGCAAACATGTTAGCTCAAATTTGGATTTGTGATTCTGGCCACCAGATGAATATAAGTCGGACATTCACTCTTCTTTAAGCTCTGTTTTGGTCTCCACCAACTCCAAAGAAATATCTGGCTCTTTAGTTACTAAATGCTGCACTATGTTCACAAGCTAGTTGCTAATTGTTTGTAGGCAGTATGGTGTTGTGCAGGTAGCATGCCGTGGGTACATTGGAGCATTTTAGCTTAAAACAACTGCATGGAAATGAGTTTGGTGAGAGTGTTGCAGAGCTGGGTGATAATTCTTTATGGGTTTGTCACTATGGATTACATCATTAACATTACACCTAGCACTTTCATCCATGTGACTTACATGTGCTGATTTATAAAATAATTACCATAACAGTTTGAATCATTTATTTACATTGGATATTCTTCTTGCCATGTTTAATTGTATGTAATATTAAAGACGTACTGCACACTTAAACATGTTTTTTGAGCTGTAAACTAAATGATACGACTGTACTGCGATGAAACACATCAATGCTTTTACTGACATTTCTTACCATTTGTATACAATACACGACTTCTACTTTTTTAAATCAGCCCTGAACCTTGCAAGGCCAATGCTGACATAGAGTCAACCTGTTGGGAATTATCTACGTCATGAAATGTATATAAAAAATCTCTTATCAGTGTCAGTCAGTGTCCCCCATGTACCCTGACCGACACACTACTTAGCCAAGAGGCCACGCCTCCTACAGGGGTTGTTCTCTCACTTGTTGCATATTTAAAATTAGCTGGAAGAGAGGGTTCTAGCTGAATTTTAGGGTGGTTACACTTTTTTCATTTTTACACAATTTAAAATATTCAGGCAGTGGAAGAAACAGGAGGATTTACCTGCAGAAGCGAAAGGACTATGACTATCTACAGCACCAGCAAAGCAGGAAGTCAATACGGAGAATTCATTAAACAGTAGAGTAACCCACAGATAGTGCCAGAAGTTGGCTCCTCACAGGGTTTCCCAGATATGCAGTGGAAGCTGTGCAAACAGCTTGTCCAAAGACTTCCAGGTTAGGTGAACTGGAAACTCTAAACAGCCTGTGGTGTGAATACAAGTGTGAATATATGTAAGTGTGAATTTGTTTGTCTGTTTATATGTCTGAGCCCTCGAGACTTTCAACTAGTACATCACCTCCAGTGCATGCTGGGATATGCTCAATGAAGCAGCTGTGACCCTGAACAGAATATACAGCCAAGAATTGATGACTTATACACACTTTTTGTTCAATAATGCTGTACAGCTTTCACATATGAATGCATGTACCTACGTTTTGTTTGCAAAAATGTAATAAATTTGCATGGGCAAATGTGGTAACTGGCAAGATTAAATATTACTGCTATTTTGCCGCTAACAGGTGCTAATATTGACTCCTGACACCACACCAATAGAGTATATAGGAAGGATTTAGCCTGGCCTGGAAGATATTTAGACTGAGAAGAAGGGCATGAAACAGAGACAGTGAGGCACACACACTGACCAGAAAGGGAGAACAGAAAAGCAGGTGAAGGGAAAGAAAAAGAGAGATACACACACAATGACTAATCTGAACGACTGGAAAAAGAGATGAAGGATTAGAGAGAGAGAAACATTCACACAGGCTTCTCTCCAACTATAGTCCAGTGTAACCAGACCCCTGTAAGGCTGGACAGTGGAAGCTCTTGAAGGGCAGGAATGTAGATCCTGAAAAGACAGAGAGCAGATTGATGGAGACCGAGAACGGGGAGGAATGTATCGACTCCTGAGCCAGTGGGAACAGAACGGCAGGAGAGGATCACCGTGACCTGTGCTGACACCTCTGTCATCACACGTCTCTGTCTCAGGCCAGGGAAAAGAGAGGGTGATAGGGAGAAGGAGGGACTGGAGAAGGAGGAGTAGGAGGAGGGATGAGGAGGCAAAGGAGAGGAGGGTGGAAGAGAAAGGAGGTGGGTCTCCTCAGCCTGACAGCAGGAGGCAGAATGTGTCCAGACTCCAAAGAGGGATGGGAGCCTATGCAATAAACACACACAACCAAATATTATATGCGGGATGCCAAATCTAATTTCTTTCAAATGAAAAACATGACCGGACGTGTAAAAACTGACCTTCAAAGGCCTTTCTCAGGCAACATATTCTCTGTGTATTGCAAACAAACGGGACATTACTTCAAACATCACATCTGCTAGTCAGCAGCAGTATTTGGTGTCTGCCAGATTTGCAAACAGCTCTCATATCAAGTCCATAATCAATTCATTGATCAGCGCCTGGGATGAAGTTGGGCAGAAACAGACTCACCCTGGAGAAATGAACTCCATAGTCTTGTCTTCTCTACACAATGATGAGGCAATCAGCCCTAATAAGCTCTCTTTATCTGTGTGTGTCTGTCTGTCCGTCTGTCTCTGTCTCTCTCTTACATTGCCCGTCATTTACCAATGTCTCCATCATTAGTCTGCCTGGATCGGCCCTTCTGGACTGATGTCTCTGTGTCAGGACCTGCCGCATTAGACCGCCACTCAGGTGCCATAATTCACCTCAGTATGGGCAAGGGGTCAATAGAGAGATGAGGCCTGCTGGCCATTAGCTACTCAGAGAAAGACAGTGAGGTTGTGTCAGGGTCAGCGAGGGTCATTGTTGTTAAGCAGAGTACTGCAGGAGGGAAGGAAGGTGGGAAACGGCGTTGGTATTAAAATGAAAGGAATGGAACAAGGAAAAAAAGTGAATAGGTTCATTATGAGGCTTGAACTGCTTGTCTGGAAGGATGAGAGGGGATTGAGCTCAGTTGATTTTGGTGATATAAATTGTGGAAATAGGGAAGTATTGTTACCACCAAGCTAGGCTATGCTATGACATGGCTTGGTTTAGTCTTGCTAATACGTAGGACTTCCTGTAATTTCAATTTACATTATTCGAACCTTATTAATAGACATGGCACGTCCCAGGTTGGTCAAGGGAAGAAATGTCAAAAAATGGATGTTGGTGGAGTTACACCTGGCTGAGATCCGATCACAATGTGAGCCTGACCACCTCCAAATGCGGTCTGGCCACAATCCCTCACAATGCATTCTGCATGCATTTACACCTGGCATTAACATGTATTACTTATCCAGATAAGATATTCAGATACCTATTACATGTTAATGCCAGATGTAAATAGAGTCAAGTGTTAGACAGGTACTATAGTTGTGTTTACAAAACCAGAGACCTGCAGAAGTTTGTCAATCTTGTAATGGTCTTTCAGAGTCAATGTTGATCACTCGTTTAATCTGGCAAAACTGTTCATGTAACACTCATGATACACATATGCCACATATATTGAGATAAATAACATACAACATGCCATTTTACTGTGCGCTTCTTACTGTCTATTCTCAAAAGAACACGACATCATTCATTTTTTGCTGTGTGAAAATTGTATCTATCTTTATACAGCATGCCCATTGAAGAATTGGGCGACTCAGTCTTGGCCGGCATTTGCTGCGACTCAAATATCTGTTAACAGACTGCTTCCTGGCAGAGTTACATCAGCTCTGGCACCAGTCGGGCACACAGAGAGAGGCATTAGTCAGCACTATAGTCAGCCACTGCAGTGCATCTGGAGGTGGGTTCACAGATCATCTGATAACTCAGAGTTAGTGTCATTTATTGTAATCTGGGTCACTTATAGAATCATATTCGAGGCAAAGGCAGCCACGTTATCTATAGCCAATTTTGGATCTAGTATGCATGCTCCTCTGTTTCTTAATCTAGAAAGTGGTTATAATTGCAGGGCTGTGTGTGGTTTTTATCTGCCCCAGTGCATGCATGCGATGGCTTTTGTACATTTGTGTTTACAAACCCTATGCATGCAAACCACACTGAATGTCATTCCTGTAACATGACGGCTGCAAAGACACCCAGTCTTTTGCAGGCAGGGCCTCTTCCTTGATAGAGCCCATTATTCTACGGCAAATTGCTTAATGCCGGCATTGAAGGCGAAGTGACAAGGAGAATGCAAAGAATGAATCCTCTGCTTGTAATCTGAGGCAGGATGTGTCACGCTCGGGAGTGTTATCACCAACACAGCATGGGATGAATTCCGCCATTTTCTCTCCACAGGGCCATGACAGAGCTCTCCTTTCTAGCAGGCCCCGAGGGGGAGGAAGAAGGAAAGGGACCCCGGAGAAGAGAGCACAAAGAAGGAGGAACGGATTGACTAGGAGCTGTTGATAAACTTTCAGAATAGTTCTCTGTTGGAAATGGCTCAGCGGCCCCATCGTGAAAGAAAGAAGAAGAAAAAGTAAGAAGGAAAAAAAGCAGACTGAGGGAAAGGGATTGAAGAGTTTCCTTTGCTTAATCAGAAGCAGCTGAGTGAAGGGCGACAGTTTGGGAACAAGTGCTGTTTCACTCTCTGGGCTGTGTTTCAAATTATTTCAAAAATCTATACGAGCAAACACGACAGGGCTGCTGCATAAACATAATGTCTGAGCATTCTTGCATGCAACAGCATTATGTATTTTGCACATAGTAACACAGGCAATAAGTTTTACAAGGTTGACTCAAACATTCAGATACCTGTCAGGGCAGTATTTCCTAAAATGAGTCATCAAAAATGTTGCACAATTTGGTGTTCTGATCCTTCACAATAACCTGACAGGCCCTAATAACTCAACTTCACAAAGTAATGCTGAAATAATTACTTATCCTAATTATGATGGCTGAGGAGTGTTATGCATTCTTTTTCAATAGCAATTTTCTAATTAGCATATTTTCATTATCTTGGCAAATGAATAATTTAGAGGGTCTGTAATAGACATTCATTATTAGAGTATGGTACAGTGATGGATTTAAAGGGGCACTACACTCAATTTGTGTCTCAATCCCTCCCAGGGTGACATGAATAATTGGTAGAAAAGTGGCCCTCCTGTGAGTCTTTCTGAGAGTATGAAAGTTAATGTTGTACTGATTGAACAACATGTTATTTGTTGTTATTTTCTTTAAGACAAGAAAGCCTGTTTGCACTGGTATGTTTCTCTTTGTTCAGGGCAAGATCAGAGGTATATATGAAACCAAAGAAGAATGAGGATCATAATAAGAATTGAATATCTGTATACAATCTATATGTCTAACACTCCACTCATTTCATTTGTATCCTTAAAAAAAAACATAACACATTTTCTTGTTTTTACAGGTTGAACTTAATATTTCTTAAATTATCTAATCATACTTTTTTAGGGGGTGCAGAAAATAATTGTGAAAAGCATGTTGTACTGGGGGGGGGGGGGGGGGGGGGGGGGGGGGGGGGGGGGGGGGGGGGGGGGGGGGGGGGGGGGGGGG
>JAVQJL010010939.1:0-10149 GCA_036024295.1 Nannoperca obscura | reverse complement strand
CACACACACCCACACACACACACACACACACACACACACACAATAAACTGCTTCATTCTCTGTGTCCTTCCTTCATCACTGACATTATCTGCTACCTCAAAGATGGTGTGGCAAAGAAGGATATATAGTGAAGTGAGGGTAACCCTGATTATTGCATCTCAGTGTCCACAAAGTTAGAAAATATCTAACTTTAGCGCCAGCGATGTTAGCCAACCAATAATTACAGCTTTCCTAAGCAGTTCAGATGAAGGGCAAGCTGCAAGATGTCGTCTCAACGGGGAAGCATTTTCATGGGATTACTGTTAACCATATTCACAAACAAACAAATACACAAACAAAACCTGTTAACAGTAATCAGTGTTCACTAGTCTTTCAGATGCATACTAGGTCATTACAGAATCACTTCGTACATCGCGTCTCGTCTCTGCATCGCTGGGAGAGCAAAGTTTTATGGTCAAATTTGCTAGCTTGATAATTCCATGATAATGGCCAATCAAAAGGCAGGAATATGGGGCAGCACCTAGACCTCCCTAGACATGCCCCTGTCCATGTCTCAATTCTGTTTTGCATCCAAGAGTCAGTAACAGTTCACAGCATCCTCCTCACCATCAGCTGTGAAACCTGATTCGTCTCCAGGCTGTGGAGGAGACGGGGGACTTCTGGGTATGTTTGTGGGGTGACATGCTAACATTCCCACTCCTCCTTTGCTCTTCATTAGCACCAGTGATGACCGTCAGGGTCAGCAGAGGTCAATGGGTCACAGAAGTTCAGGAGCCAACTCCTATTTACACACCTTTGTTTTCACTTGTACTTTCACTCGTGAGACGTGAAAGACAACGGCTGAGGATGCCGTGTTAACTCACTGACATTTAATTCAAGCCAAAATTATATTATTTACTGAAAGCAGGAAAACTATTACTTCTTTTCAATGCAGGAAAGGATGAGATTGCACTGTCAATTAACAACAAGAACAAAAAAATCAAGTAAATGTCACACTTCCTTTAAAAACACTGACATTAACTTGTTTGAATGTTTTAAGACTCTTCTCCAAGGCATCAGAGCACATAAAAAATGTAAATGGGGTAAAATGTGCAACAATGTAGTTTGAGGCTTAGAGAGAGGCCTCGCATTATTTAAAAATTATTTAAACATTGTGTTAAGGCTGTTTTATGAACCCCCTAGTGGCAGGGTTCACTGGTGCAACAAGTAGACAAAGTGTCAAATCCTTTGAGAATGAAACTTCCATCTCTTTTATGACCATTAGAATTATTTTTTTAACAAAACAATTTCAACTCAAGGCCCACTTACTAGCTTTTTCCACATCATATGGTGATGCATGAGATGCATTTATCTATACATGTGTTGGGTGTGAAAAGCTAAAGAAAAAGAAAGTGGACTTTGAGTGACTTCATGTCAGGGTAAGAATAGGCTATCTACTCAAATATAAATAATAATAAGTAAATGAAAAAAGATAATTCTTAAGTTTATATTTATATTTTAATTTCATCTACACATAGAATATATTTTGATCACATTGGGTCATGTTGGTTTGAGGGGAATACCATTCACTATGTAATGAGTTCCTTGTGTTTCATCGAACAGGAAAAAACACATCTTCTCTTTACCCAAATAGTTTAGCCTAAAGGAGAATTTCAGTGTCTGTGCATGTTTCTGTGTCCTTAATTTGGTCCAGTTGTTATCTGGCTTTTTACTGAGGTGACATAATGAAGATTAACACAACAGGAATACATTGATGCAGGGTTTTTAGTTTTTTGCTTGGTCTTCAATCTTTCCTATTAACCAATACAATCTTCAGCAGCTTGTGCAGTGGGCCGTCACTGAACTTTGCTCTACCGCTTGTACTCTTGACACCCAAGCTGACAGTGACCCAGCCTCAGTGTTATGTTTGCAACAGCTCCTCACAGCCCCGTATGGCCTTGCCCTCGCTCGACACCAGACTAAACACATACAGTAGCAAGACAAGCAAACACTGAACAGCTTTTCAAATACACTATGGATCACAAGTCCCAACAGAACTGTTGGAACATCCCATGGAAAGAATAGCAAATGCTCACATATTCCCTGATGTCCGTTTCCATTGTTTCCAAATCCATGCTTGGAATAAAATGAGTTGTGGGAAACTGATGATTAAATACTGAATATGTTTGAAAAAGTTTCAGCAACTAACAGACTTGTCTAAAGAACTTGCCAAAGTATTTCCTAGTCCAGGACTTTCATTGGACTTGACTAGGCCACCTGTGATCTCAGGTGTTTCCCCAACACACGTGTTGCAGATCTGCTAAAACTCTTAATTTCTGCACGCCTGTGTGTGCTGATGATCCAAAACTGATTCTAATGACTGTCCTCTATAATTTGTTTTATTTGTCATCCAAGCAGCTGGCCAAAGCCTCTGTGGCATTTTGAGTCAGTCAAACCTGCAATTAAAAAGTGTGGTGATGAACACAGCTGGGAAGATGAGGCCTTTTTATTTTATTTTATTTTTTACATATACCGGTGGCTGTGTAATGACAGAGCTAACCGGCAATGACTGATGCTGCAAGAAGACGAGCAAGGCAAGAGAGCTGCCGCACACCAGAATGTCACTGTGGGGAAATGAGAGGGAAAATAGATTGGGGTGGTTTTCCCAGATTTCAATCCTTACAGACATTTCTGTCCTTTGTTGTGGGAAAAAGGCAGCCATATTGTGGGCTGGCCTTCAAGGAGGGGGAAAGTTCAACTGGCAGGGCTCCACCTTTTCGCTGACCTGACCTTTGAGGGGTCACAGGAGTTGTGTGTCACTATAGCAGAGATGACAAACGTGTCAACGCCTACGGTGAGCTAAAGGTGAGACGGGCAGTCTGTGTGTCCTGAGCGCGGTCATTATACAGCATCCCCAGCCACCAAGGAACCATAAAGGTCACATTCCCAGCTTTAGTGTCATTCTTTTTTCACCCCTTTACTTCTGAGAGCCCTTCGGAGCCCTTTTCAGCATCTGTATGATGGTAAATATTATCCCTCATGTCTCTGTTTAACCTTATTCTCTCGAGCAACCAGAGGTGTGCTCCTTTTCGTTTGCCTTTGACACTGCGTGGTGTCTCAAGCCTCCATGATTTACAGAGACTGTGACGAGCCTACAAAGCCTGAGGCAGTGGTAGTATTTACACTGTTACTCTCTAAATTCAGAGTTTGACAGGAAAGCAGTGGAATGTGTGTTTATTTGAGGGGAGGTAAGGCAGGATTGGTTTTGTTTGCTTTTTAACTGTTGTCTTAGCGTTAGTTCCACCACCAACAGGGATTCACTGCTGTTTATTTGGACACTAGCTCAGACCTTTGACCTTTCCAAATGGGTGGCTAATCCCACTTGGAGCTACTGTGGGGCCCTTGTTGCCATTCCTACAGTGCTGCCTCCCTCTGGACTTGAAGGAGAACTCCACTGATCTCCACTGATCAGTGGCTGTTTACAGGTGCTGGGAGTACTGCTGCCAGTGTGGAAAAAAGACATGTATAAAGCCTTTTGCAATAAAATTGCCTTAAGTGATATCTTAATGGCTGGAGACTCCAAGTTTGAAATTGCCAAAACAAACTGGGGGTGAGTTAGAAAGAAGTGAGTTTACCAGACCTCTGTTGCCTTTTTCTCTTCTCTGCCCGAGGCTACATTAGCTGCTATTAGCACAACTTACCTGTCTCCAACCAACCTGTCAGTGGTCGAGGTGCATTGTGGGTAATGTAGGAGTCAGATTTTGAGGAGTATATTTCTGGTTCTGCATTCTGGTTGATTGAGATACTCACAGTCCATCGTGAGTCTGACTGTTCAATAGGTGCGTGACACACCAATGTGCACAGATCTTTCATCTGCCAAGACTACAACGCTGTTTTTATTGTGTGCGAGGATACCAACATCCCAAAACATCTGCCCTCATGTCTGACAACAGGACGTATGTTTGCCTGACAGTGAATAAGCCTTTTCTTTGCAATTAAAACTGTCAAACAACACTATTAACATAAAAAAACAGAAATTGCAGTTTTTCCAAAACAATACTTTATATTGTAGAAGACAACATGTTAGAGAAAAGGTTCCCGAGAAAAATGCACTATTTCCTTAACAATGGTGGAACAAGTCAAAAACTGATAATAATAAAAAAAAAAAAAAAAAAAAAGAATATGCATTTTATACATATGTAAACCTAGAACTGTTTGTTTTTGAACCGCAGTGGTCATAGCGATAACTGGCTTATTTAGTGAAATGGAAAACCGTAACAATGACCAGGTATCTGGATGGAGCCCTTTGATAAGTCCAGATGTGACAAAGAACAAAAATGTCCTCCCAAAAGTTTACCAAACTCACATCTTGCCTGGTATAAAATAAGTTTGTCCATTCTGTTGTTGCAGTTTACAAAGCCTCCCCCTAAAACAATTTGTTTTTCTACATAAATACAATAAAATCTATTGTCTGTGTTACTAGTACTAGATGCTTTTTTTCTTCTTTTTCTTTTGTAAAATATTCAACTGAAATCTTCCAGGTTTAACAATTCCATATCCTACAGGTAAAAGCACAACATGGAAAGCACCCCGCCCTCCCCCCAGCAGAAACAAAAGAGCAGTAAGATAGATAAGACAGTTTTGATACAGTGAAAGTACTAAAATACTTCAGTGCTTGATCCCTTGTGCTGATATGTGGTATGGGACAGACAGACAGACAGACACAGACAGACACAGACAGACAGACAGACAGACAGACAGACAGACAGACAGACAGACGGATCATGCAGAGAGAAATGACGAATGGAGTGGAATCAGACCAGGCCACCTAAATACACAGACAGTTCTCAGACCTGGCTGGACTAAACTATGAGGGTTGAAACAAGAAGATATGACCCCTCCTAATAAATGGAAATTATAACAAAACTGAATGTTGCTGCTTTTTTCGTTACTGGACATTGTGTTAAGACTAACAGTGAAGACCAGAGCAGCCAGACAGTGCTAGTTTTGGCTCCTTTTGAGAAACCAAAGCATTCAGCAGTAGAAACCCCCATGACTGGCACTGCTGTGCAAAGGTTCTGGGAATGTTCTGGGCTGGGTTACCAAAAAGCATCTCATCAAGTGTGTTTACATGCACAGAGGTGTCAGAGTATCCAAGTCAAGGTGATACTCCAACCACAAATACCTCTGTATGCATAAAGTATCACTGTAATGTGAATATGATCCTGGACGCAGATGTTCCCAAAACGACAATAAAAACAGGAGAAAGTGATGTTTGTGTAGGTCTCTGATATAAAGGGAATGTACAGAAAAATCGCATATCTTACACAGGGCTATGAATCGAAAACATAAAAAGAAATGCCCAACAATGACCATCTACAAATGCTTAGACTTTAGTTACCTCTTAGGTACTCAGTGTAAAACCTACTTTATGGCATACAATTTACTGCAAGCACTGATTCACGTCCACGGTTTCCTTTGTTCTTGTAAATGTACAAATTGGTAGATGACACAAGCATGAAATAGTCTTAACTTTGACCTGTTTGGCCATCTGTAGAAGCCATGGACAAGAATGCCATGGAGGTGATTTAGAGTCATGTGACATTAGAGGTTTCTGCAGGGAGACACAGCATCACTCTTCCAGTAGAGGTCAGATATATTCAGTCAACATTTGATAATGTACTGCTTTGCAAGTCATATTGAGATTTTAGAACATCTCAATCAGCATATGGCAATGTAATCAGAATAGTTTTTCTTGTATAGATGTTCCTGTAATACATAGATATTGTTTTAAAAATTGGTCCTAGTACAGGGGAAGCCAAGAATAGAGTATTAGTGTTCTGTGGGGACAGAAAGACGTGGGCTGCTGCAGGGATCAGACACCTGTGATCTTTTGGATAAAGCCTTAAACCCAGAGCCATCACTTAGCTGATGAACAAGATTACACACATGAATTTTAAGGAATGTTAATTTAAATTAAAACTAAAGACATTTGGCCAGATAAGGAAATAGGTGATGATCATGTGAACTAATTTGTGAGGCCCATCTGAGTGATTTAATGTCAGGAATAGCAAAGCCATGTTCCAATTCAAATCCACCCATCCCATTGTTCTTGTTGTTGGAGGGTGAACTTGTAAACCTTTAAGAAAGAGGAATAAACGGTTCACCACTTTGGTCATTTTTGAGATGTGTAGAATCGACATTTGAAATTTTAGTGCAACGTTTCGTAAACTACTGAAACTTTATAGGTGCCAGCCAAATTGTGTGTTTTTCTACAATAACATCTGCCCAAATAAAATAAAAAGTGTGGAATAGTACAAATATATGCATAATTAAGTGAGGCTGAGCGAGAGCAATGGCACACCTAGTGTAACAGTGTTTTGGTACCAATGGGATGAATGAAGCCAAAATTAGTCATCAGTGTAGAAAGACAAAAAAACAACCAGTAATATGCTACTCAACACATTACAAACTGTAAATAAGAACAGTAAATGGTGCATTCAGTAACACCCTAAAAGTGTGTAAGACCCATGAAAAGTAACATTTTTCAATACCAACTTCAAAAACAAGATCATAGTATTTCATTATGTATAGATATATATATATATATATAATATACTCATTTCTTTTCATATATAAATCTACTATGAACAGACAGTAAATACACAATTGTCCATCATTATACAAAGTAGAAACATTTGCATCTCATCCCTCCCACAAAAACCCTGAACCCTGAAAACGTAGTCATGTAATGTCCACTAAAAACAGAGTCCGAGCCCTCACCTGTTGTGAAGTATGTCAGCTTTACAATGTGACAGAGACAGAGAGGGGGAAGTGAACAAAACCACAGGAAAACACATTCAAAAAGTACAAAAAGACCACAAAACCACAGAAAAAGACGAGTGAGAGGAAAACCTATGAGCAAAGGCAGAGTAGTCATTGATAAATGTGTGTGGCAGGAATACTCTGGACACAAGTCCTATGTACAGTAAACAAAAGTAAACACCACAACACACTGTTTCCTATTCACTGAAAAAAATACATGAAACATGATTAGCTTGTAGACAAAACAAAGGTGAGAGAAGGTAGTTGCCCAGGGGCCCAACACAAGTCTGAAGGATGGTTACAGACAGGAAGTTAATTTCTGCACACTGTGACTGTTTTATCAGACATGCACATATTTTAAAAGGAAAAAAGACCTTGCGATTCATGGTTTTATCTGCCAAAATGGACAATCAAATTTTACTACAACTAGGCTGGTGGCTGGTGTGTTGTATAGTCTGGCTGTTAGGGTGGGACTCTGATAGCCAGTTAAGTTTAAGTTAAGTTCGTAGCTGGCAAAGAACACAAATTTCATTAAGCTCAGAGTATGATGAAACTAACGAATCTTTCTCTTCTCTTTTCTTAAGTATTTAGATATTTAAACCTGATTCAAAAGGATTCCGATTTGTAATGCAAATTTGTATAAGTACCCAGATTTAATTACATGTTTTTGAAACCAAAACCTACAGGAGGATTCAGAAGCCAGAGCAGAATCTGAGCTACATGTGCTATTCAAAGTGGCAAGGATATTAACTCTGTATGGGCTTATCCCACTGGCTGTATCACTGGTCAAGAGAAAAGGGCGATTAATAAAGAAAAATATAAAAATATGTGTATACACTTGAATAATTATAAAGAGCAGCTTGTATCAACAGATCAACAGATGTACACACACCTGCCTCACAGCACCTGACATTTGGGGAGCAGATGTGCTTAACAAGGGGCTAAGGATATTAAACCAGCTGTGAGAGCCTGTGCGGCTCAGGAACACTCCTCTTGAAAATCCCAGGTGTTGTGGTCATTGTTACCACGGAGACACAGTTGTCTTAAAGAGGGGGCTGGTTCAACAAATTGGCCCATATGAGATTAATTTCTCTCTTTTCCTCACTACTCTGCAAAAAGTGAACCTGATTCTAATGTAAAAATGAAGTGGTTTGAATCTACAGAGATCAAAGTTCATCATGCTTTGGCATTGTTATTGTCTAACTACTACATACAATATGAATAGGATTGTAGTTTGCACAAGTCCTGTTGTTCTAGTACAGTGCATTCCTATCTGGATCGGGCCCATAGTCACGTTTTCACTGACCAGTCTTGATTGATATGCCATGCACGCAAGACTCAGCTTGTCGTAAGGAGATTCCACTCAGACACGTTGCTCTCAGACAAGGCCGCAATGTTGAGGGAAAGGTGCTGAGGGTGCCCTCGTGCCTGACATATATGATGTATATATAGAGATTTTTTTGTCCTTTTACACCCCCATCTCTCCCAGTCCCCTGGCTACAAGACTGTATCTGATACAGGTTTACATTAAGTAATACTAACCCCACATGTAACTTCATTTTAAGCTGAACCAGCTCCAACTTGTGGCTAGGAAGTACCTTCTAAAATTTGATTATTAAAAATTAGCGGGGGAAAGGAAAGATGGAGGTACAGGGAGAGACAGTAGGCTGCTTGCGGAGAATTATAGGTCAACATGCCAAGGTCCACCAGTCTATGTGCCAACAACATGCAGTCATTGGATGTCTTGCCAACGAGAAGAGGCCTCGTTCCCAAACCTGTTTTTTTTTAAGGCAAAGCTCTTTCAGTAGAGTTCAACAGAAAATCCACCAGGTAAAAAATAAAAAAAGGCACGAATGCATTGTCTTTCACCGTCAATCATTTTGTAATCAGAACACCTGCTGACCGTTTTCATCTCTTCAACTGCCATGGACAAAAACACTTTGTCCCATTTGTCCAGATATCATAAAAGAGCAGGGATGTTTCATCCATGGTTCAGAGTCACAATCACATTAGCTCTGGTGGTTTTTGATGAAAGTAAGAATATGAAGGTAAAGCACAGAATAATAAGAAAATAAGATGACAGATCATCTTTGTGTGGTTCCCGACTGGCATTCAAAAAGTCTAGTGTTTGAAAAGCACTGGCAATCGAGGCTGTCATTGTGGGATGGTTTAGTCAATCCTCTTATATACGAGGTCTTGAAGAGACAATGCAACACATGTATGCTGATCAGGCTGTGCACTGCTGATCAGTGAATGCATCGCTCAACTTCAGTGTTCCGTATTCCTTTGAGTGCCACTTCTGCCGGCTCTGCATGTTCTCTCCCATAATAAGATGCCAGCTTGATGTGGCAGGGGTGAGACACAGGAGTAGCATTTAAATTGACACTGACTGGATGAGGACACTGTCAAAGATGAAGACTGCGCTGAGTGGTCAAAAGCTAGGGATGAGTCTTTACATGGGGGCTTCCTCTTCCATTGGTTCCTCTTCGGCCCTGGGGGAAAAATAACACCATGAACACTGTTGTAATCTTATACACTTACAGTACCATGACTGTATACTTGAAGTAACGTACATACTACTACAAAGCAGTGAATTGCATATAACCAAAATACAGTAACCATAGTCCCAAATTAAGATAGTAAGAGGCTACACATATTTCTTATATGTTTATTTGCTTTCTTATAGGGGGTTAGATGGGTGGGGAACAGTGGGAAACGGCTAGCCTGGATCTGTTTGAAGGTAACAAAATGCACCTCAAAGCAATACTGACTAATTAACATATTATATATAATTTGTTTAATCTGTGCAAAAATTGAAGTGTAAGAAACAACATGTCGTGGTTTTACATATGTGACCAAATATGCTACTAATCTTACAACCATTACCATGGCGGCACGTGCACACGCTGCGGCTTCTCTCTCTTCCTACGAGACAGTGTTTCTGTGTTTTTCGTACATCAGCACTGAGCTAGGCTAGTGGCTAGCCCTCAACTACCAACCATCGCGCATCACGCCATCCAGCTCGAGCGGCTGACTTGCTATCGAGCAGACAGAGTTCCTATCGGAAGAACCTGCAGCGCATTGTGAGGGCAGCTGAGAAGATCGTCGAAAGCAGGGAGATGGCTCTCCAGAAAAGCCATCTGCATTGCAACGGACCCCACCCAACCGTCACAGAGCCTCTTCAGCCTGCTGCTATCAGGAAGGAGACTGCAGAGCCTGCGAGCCAGGACCAGCAGACTGAAGGACAGCTTCCTTCACCAGGCTGTCAGGATGCTGAACTCTCCCTGCTCTTCACTGACTCTTGCACTACACAATGACAGACCCTGTATGTCTCTTTATGCCGGG
>JAVQJL010010934.1:0-15790 GCA_036024295.1 Nannoperca obscura | reverse complement strand
GACACAGGTGGGACAAAACACACAGGTGAACTCATCACACTCACCAGAGGAAACACAAAAACAACAGGAAACCTTACTACAGAACACACATGATTTACAAAATAAAACAGGAAACACATCTAACTTTCAAAATAATATCACCAGAAAACAGGAGAAAACGAGACTGTGACATCTGAGGCCTCGGCGAGTTCAACTCATATCATGATCATCACAGAATTAAAACGTTCCCGTCTGCTCTCACATATTTACACACTTTATTTAGAGAGGAGTTCTGTGATCAATACGAGGCTGTGCAAGCAGAGAGAGCTGATCACGTCCAACCAGACTGTCTGATGTGCGTCCTAACGAGCTTAACGAGCTACGTGTTCACAGGGAGGAAAGATATTCGGGACAACATTCCTGTGCTTTTGTTTTTCTGCTTCAATGAGGACAAACACACACGCTCACACATTTGAACCTCTATAGTTGTGAGGACCTGATATGTTTCCGAGCCTGTAACTTTAACCGTAACCGTGAAACTAAGAGGAACTCTTGTTTTAAGTGATTTACTCAAGTCGGTCCTCACAGAGAGAGAGAAACACTACATGCACTCACAGCGACGGCAGCGCTGTGTGAAGGGTTTTGTGGGACATTTACAAGTTTGGTCGGTGATGTAAAGTTCAACGTTTTCAGTTATATAAGCAGTAAAAACAGAAGCAGCAGCAGCATTTAGTAGGTCAGCAGGTGTAGCAGGTGTAGTAATAGCAGCAGAACAGTTTGACTTGATGTACTTTATTAATCCCGGTGAATCCTAAAAATGCACGAAACAAAGAACACAGATTAATAAAAACATAAATAACTATAAGAGCAAACTGTGATTCTAAATATATACGACGATCAACTGCTTACAAACTGCTTACAGCTCAGAGAACCCATGTTACACAGGTAATCAAACAGCAGGGTTACCTGCCCACACCTACGTATAATAGTAACCTGTCACAACCTCATTTTGGTAATTTTTTAAACTTTTAGAGTTTTAAATATTTATCTCAACATGATGTTTCCTGTCATCCGTCCGTCACACACTCGTACCATCTCATGTAAACACCTGCGTTCTCCACACCTGGTTCCTCTAATCGGTTTAAGACATTTAGGAACCCAGATGACTGACAGTCACCTGGCTGATTAAGCAGGTGAACTAACAGTAAACCTGCCGTGGGATGTTGTGGCTGAAGGACCAAACTGTAAAGGATTTATAAGGAAATATGTGAACGAGTAACAAGTAAAAAACAAGACACATGTGATCACTGATGTGTTTGTAGTTCTGCTCACTAAGATTTATTCCAGTAAAATGGTCATAAATTATGAACGAATGAATAAATAAAACCATAAAACACAGGAGGAGATCATAGATTCATTTAATGTAACTTCAGGATTTATTTTCTCATCGGTTGAACTGGTTTAAGGATTTATTTGAATATATATATATATATATATATATATATATATATATATAATACAATATAAAGACAAAGCAGAGTTACACCACAACAAACAGACGCATTAATAACTGTTCTCTTAAAAACATGAATGTTTAATAGATTTCATGTTTTAAACACAATAACATTTGATTAATAAAACAAAACATGCAAATTCTACAAGATAAAAATAGTTTTTGTATATTTGTGTTTTGTAATTGTATCTTTTTATTCTTATTTCCCTTGAATTCCTGCACGTAGTTCATATTAGCTCCTGGTCTCCAGCTTTAGAAGAAGAAGGAAGGAGTTCAATCTGACATCATAAATTACTTCTTCATCCCCTTCATCAATTTTTCAGACGAGCCGGCGGATCGATGGCGCCGGCTCGTCTTCACTCTATTAACTTCAGCGTGAAGCCTTCAGATCCCGAGCGCTCAGCGTCCTCGTCCTCGTCCTCGCTTCAGGACCAGGAGGAGGAAGCGAAGAGCAAAGAGCTCCTCATCAAGCAAAACACTTTAAATGCACCAACACTCAAAGTGCCTTAAAGAGTTTAGTTTCATGGGTTTGATCGTGATTTAATTCATAATATCTTTTTTTTTGTGGTTATTAATATGAAAAGACCCATTAGATTTACACAAAGTCCACTGAGTGACACCTGATCAGTTACCTTTCAACAATCAATAACGGCTTTTGAGATAAAAGTAGGTGTAATGACACGTAACTGTTTAACTAAGTCAGAACTGGAGGAAGTTTTCAGAAGTACAGAAGCATCAAAATCTCCTTCAGGTACCAAAAGAACAAGTTCTCATCCTGCAGAAGTTATATTATCGGATTCTAATCACTTATTGATTAATGTCCATTATTATTAGCTGGCAAATGTGGAACTCCTTTAAATGATGTTATATTCTGCTGGGTAACTTTATCTATAACACTATGTCATCATTTATTAGCTGATTATATTTTGTATTAATAATCTGAATCTGCAACGTAACTAAAGTAACTAAAGTAGTGGAGCTACTAGTTTCTTCATCGTCTGCGTGAGAAAAGCTCTCAGGCAGCCGAACACATGTCGCTGGATACTGGATGAAAGGCATAATACCCTCAGAACGGCAGATAATACCCGCAGATAAACAATAACACACGCTGCTCTTTGTTGGGATTACGGTCGCACTCGTACCTGGAAGCACCGCCGGCAGCTCCATAATCCCCGTCAATGAATCCTCTGAGGGATTATTGCTCTGTTGAGGTGCAGTCGCACCCAAAGCAGCGGGTGGAGGGCCGGCCGGAGGCTCCTGATGGAGGCAAACACCACAGCAGAACCACAGGGTCAGTTAATGGACCGGCTCAGTCCCAGTCACCATTAACGACCCTGTACAGCTGCACAAGAAGCATGAAGCCCCTTAATCTCTCACCGCCGTCAACAGATGAATAAATATTAACGCAACAAACCCTTTAAAGACCTGAGAGGCGAACAAATCATCTTTAGAGGAAACACTCATTTATTACATTTTAGGAATTATTCGTGTTTGTAGGAATTAATGTCAAAGTTTGGCCTCGAGGAGTGCCACACCTCCTTTACCTGGAATTAGTTTAGTTTATCTTGGCTTAGCTTAGTTTAGCTTAGCTTAGTTTGGTTTGGTTTATCTTTGTTTAGCTTAGCTTCATTTAGTTACTTTTAGTTTAGTTTAGTTTGGTTTGGTTTGGTTTGGTTTGGTTTAGCTTATTTGAGTTTGGTTTAGGAAGAACTTTCATATTTTAAAATAAAACATAATATTTTATAAATTCTTTAAAAATTCTTAAGTAAAAATCTTAATCTGTAAAGTAAGCAAGGCATCCTGGGAAACAAAAGGAGGTCGGCAGGAAGTGAGATCACCAGAAAGAGTTCTTCACTGCTAAGTAAAAACACTTAAATCTAACCATCGGGTGTATTGATCGTATTGATCGTATTGATCGTATTGATCTTCATCTCTTCCAGGAAGCTTCCAGAACGGGATCGCAGAGGGGGAGGTGGACCCCACCTTCGGGCCCCTGGAAGCCATGCGGCTCTCAGTGATAACGGACTCGCCGGTCTGGGTGATCCTCAGCGAGGTGAGACCGCCTGGGACCAGATGTAAACCAAGTCATGTGTTTATTCCTAAATGTTTTTTAAGGACGACCTTGATCCAAAGCTACTTCCTGTACTTGAAAGAAAAGGGGTCCTTCAGGGGGTTCTAGGTTCCAGGGATTTCAAAGAGGGCTCCAAGTCCCGGTTCTAGAGCCTGTTAGGAATGTCATTTAAGGAATCCATAATAGGTTTACAAGGATTTGAGGGGTAGATACAAGGGTCCTTGAAGAGGTTTCGGTGGCTCCAGGCATCCCAGGAATCCTGTTGGGGAGATCCTTGGAAGGTTAAAGTGACATTGAAGAAGCTAAAGTGATTCCAGGCATTCTCGGGGAAGGGGTTTCCAAAATACCTGAAGTATGTTGAAAGAGATGCAGAGAGACCTGGAGATGTTTCCGGCTTCAGGGGTCCTTGAGGACGAGTAAAGGGTTTGAGGGGAACTCAAATCCTTAAAATCTCGACGTCCAAATCAACTTCAAGGGTCAGAAATAGTTGATGTATGGTTCATAATGTTTATATTCACTGTGGCATGCAAACGCTTCGGTGTGAACTCTCTGACCTCTTGACCTTTCTTTGAGGAGAACATGTTTTCATGTTAACTCTTTAAAGAATGCATCAGTCGGGGTCAGTGAAGACGTCCAGCCAGAACATTTCTGCAGGAAACGTTAGAAACACTCCACAGACTTTAATGTAGAAACTTCTGGATCACTTTCAGCCTTCAGAACCCGTCCAGGTCGTACAGGTCATGTGTTAACGTTCCTCCGGGTTCTTCTGCTCTCTCTTCCCTCAGATCTTCATAAAGAAAGCAGAGTGAAGCTCCTCCCCCCTCAGCGATACCTCAGCACCTCCGAGCGTTCAGCTGACCGGAGGCTCATCGGCTGCCGTCCTGCTCCAGTCCTGCTCACCAGAACCCCACCGCGGTGCCACGGCGCCGCTGTGTGGCCGGACCTCGCCACTGCAGGGCTGAACAGACCCGAGACTGAAAACACAGAACACACAGACAGACAGACAGACAGACAGACAGACAGACAGACAGACAGACAGGTCCTGTCTGACCCGACATGCAACAAGAGAAATATCTGTGAGCTGATGCTGTAATTACCCCTGAGGAGTCTGTATTTATGTGTACATACAGTAAGGTAAATGTTGAAAACACTGGCAGGCGCGGCGGCGGTGGCATCGAGAGCACCGCGCCACTTCTGATGATGAAACTGCTGCTTTAAATCAAAGACTCAAAGGCCTCTTTCTATCTGCAGGCGGTCGGTCCGGACCTTTCTACCAACACTGTCCCACCAGTATAGCCCACAGTATCATGTATGTGCATATATGCATAGAGATGTACACACTATCATATGAATGCCCCTCAGTGTGTTGAGATGTGTCTGTCGTTGCTGCTCGGGGTTCACTCCTTCTAACTCCACCGGAGACAGATTTGCCTTAACGAAGACGAAGAACAGAAACGTGTCCGGACAGAAACATGTAGCGACTACAAATACCCACAATCCTCTGCTGCGACCTTCTCACATGTTTGTGGCTTGAAACTACTGACGACGACAGCTGATATTTTTCTTTTCTAATGAAGTCTTTATATATTGTTTTATTTTAAGTTAACTGAGGCCTTCTCCCTGACGACTGCTCTGTTCTACTTACAGAACTCTGGCGTACTCTACAGTACTTTACAGTACTCTACAGTACTCGGATGTACTTTAAATTACTTTACAGTACTTGGATGTACTTTAAATTAGTCTCCAGTACTCTACAGTACTCGGATGTACTTTACAGTGCTATGATGTACTCTACAGTACTTCACAGTACTCTACAGTACTCTGATGTACTGTACAATACTCTGCAGTTCTCTAATGTACTTTAAGGTACTCTAACATACTCTGCAGTACTCTAATGTACTCTGCAGTACCCTAATGTACTTTGCAGTACTCTAATGCACTTTAAGGTATTCTAACATACTCTGCAGTACTCTAATGTGCTCTGCAGTACTCTAATGTACTTTACAGTACTCTATAGTACTTTGGTTGTACTTTTTAGTACTCTAATGCACTTTAGGGTATTCTAACATACTCTGCAGTACTCTAATGTACTTTAAGGTACTCTGCAGTACTCTAATGTACGTTACGGTGCTCTGCAGTACTCTAATGTACTTTAAGGTACTTTGCAGTACTGTACAGTACTCTGCAGTACTCTAATGTACCTTAAGGTACTTTGCAGAGTACTTTAAGGTACTCTGCAGTACTCTACAGTACTCTAATGTACGTTACGGTGCTCTGCAGTTCTCTAATGTACGTTACGGTGCTCTGCAGTACTCTAATGTACGTTACGGTGCTCTGCAGTACTCTGCAGTACTCTACAGTACTCTAATGTACGTTACGGTGCTCTGCAGTGCTCTAGTTTCCTCTGCTGTGCTCTATTGTACTTTACTGTACTGTAGTTTTCCAGTCTGGTCTTTTCTTTCTTTCCATTTTCAGTCTCGTCGACACCTTTGGAAATAAATAGTATAAATTATAAAATCCTTCCAGTAGTTTACTTTCTGTTTCTCTGTGAAGATGCTTTGTCTTTACGTCGGCTCGTCAGAGGAGAGACGTTTTTATTTCAAATCATTCATGTTGTTTCCTTCAGTCCGTGTCTCCTTGTGTTCCCTCAAATCACTCATTTGTTCCCTTTTCAGACTTCTTTTGTTCCCTGGATTCAGTAAGTGTTGCCCTAAAAACATGAAAGTAGTTACAATAATAATCCAGTTTGATCTGGATCTTACTTTGTACAGCCTGAAGTATATCCACATACTGTAGCCCACATATTGATCAGACGGACCTGATCTCCAACATCAGTGAAGCTCTGGAGTCTGAATGGAAGCAGGTTCAACATCTGGAGGAAAGCCTGAGACCAGCAGAGTGGAGGCTGTTGGAGCAGCATCCTTGCATGATCAGGTTTTTGGAGTTTCCTCCAGGACCAGAAACGATGGAGATGCCGTGGCATGTAAACACCTGCTCCAGATTTCTGATCCTTCTTTGTTGGTGCAGAACATCGCGGCTGAGACGATTAGAAACCTGGATACTGTTGGAATCAATAACCAGGTTTCTCCTGTTCCATGTAAACACCAGGTCCCGAATAAGATGACAACCAGGATACTAGCAGCCATGTAAACGCACTCATGAACTGGACCTGTTTCAAAGTGAAATACAGACAGCTGCTGGTTTTATGTGACTTTCACGACTTGAAAACAACAAATTGAGTCACATTCACGTCAACAAATCCAATTATTAATTCAAGGGAACGACCTAAGTGATCCGAGAGAAGTGATTTACTGATTTAAGGGAGAGATTTAGTGAAACATTCCCTCCAGCACCCCCCAGAATAACTCTGGGGTTCAGAGGGAGAACAGAAGTGAACCGAGCGTCTTGGAGCTTCAGGACTTTTCTTTGTAAGATGCACTGGAATGCATTGCTATAATCTTGTGTTTGTCTTTTGTATCTTTAGATAAACTCTTATTTAAATGATCTGAAACTTCTATCCAACATGTGACTTGTAATAAAGACAGAGATTTAAATGCCTTTTATTTTTGGAAGCAGGTGTGCTTTGACAGACTTTGGTGCTCTGCCTCCAGTGGATTTAATTATTATAAGAGTTTTTAACAGAGATTTCTGGGGATGTCGTCAGGTTTCATCAAAGAAAATGACGAAGTACCAACATCACTCCACCGGTAAGAGACTGATGAATCACACGGAAAGCTGTGACGTGGGAATTTATTTTAATTTTAGTAAAAGGGTACAAGTGACCCCAAAAACTGGTCTTCACAATAAAAGTCTTGAGTTTCATGTGTTTTAATAAGCAGTGGCAGAGCACATGTATGTAACATAGCTGAGCTGTTTGATTGGAAACGTACGGTTTGAGGGGGATATTGAGGGTTAAGATGTTAAAAAGCAGCTTCATGCTTCATCACAGGGAATAAAAGGAAATAAGAGCAGTGAGGTCACATGGTCACATGGATGAAGATCACATGATCCTCACAGCTCTGCACTGATATGCTGAGGATTAAAGGAGTGGTCAGGTCCTTTATTCAAGCAAAACCACCAATAACACAAAGTCACAATCCTGGCAAAGCACAAATAAATACCCTTTACTTCATCACATCTACTGAAACATCAGTTAGTCCTCATTAAATACACAGAACGACAGGGCGGCCTGCTGTTCATGCAGCGGAGGAGGAAGTATTCACATCCTTTACTGTGGTAAAAGTAAAAGTAAAACGTTCTCACAGAATGTAAATAGTACTTCTACAACTGTACTGGGAACACTACTTTAATACTATGATGGTTCTCCTTTCTTACAAATATCACGCAAAGTCCACAAAACAAAATAAAATAAACAATGTGTTTAATTAGTTTATTCCTTCCTATAATCACTATTGTATAATTACAGTATTTACTAGAAATAGTATTTCCAGTAAATAGTAATTACTCTGTCTGCTGTGTAATAATTAAATCCGTTTCAATCTCAGCCAGCACGCCTTTTCATCAGCCTCACGTCAGCCAATCAGCGCACACTTCCCCTGACAGCTGGACCAATCACCGCTGTCCACGAGGTTCAGCTTCAGGGGGCGGATACTCTCAGAGTTCGACCGAGATTTTCCTTCGACCAATCAGCTCTTGACAGTTGACAGGAAACGTCAAACGTTCGCTCTCGATGACCAATCAGCTACGGGGAAAGGCGGTTTCTGCCCTCCGATATCCCACGTGACCCTCCTCAGTAGTTCCCAGGCGGTCACATCGGCAAGCCGGAGGTGAGTAAAGAGACCGAGAAATGCCCGTTTTTACAGGGAACACAGCGGGGAAATAATGCTTTCTGAGAAAAGTCGGAGTATTTATAATGTCTATACACTAACTGTTTAGATAACGTCGGCTTTTAGCCGTTAAAAATAAAGCTTCGTGTCTCCATGCTGCTAGCATTGGACTGAGTGGCTAACTGAGGCTAATTAACTACAGGTGAATTCGGCTATCCAGTTAGCATGCTGCGTGGGCCTTTACTAACATTTAATTAACTCATGCGTACAATATTTAGCGATATATTCCAGTGAGACTAATTTTGTCCATCTGAATAAAAACTCGGACAGTTTATTTCAAGAAAGCGAAAGTTTATTTGCCTCAGATCCTCCTCTGACGGTTGTTTCGTAAGCAACATCGCAGCTAAGCTAAGCTAAGCTAGCTGGCTCAACCGTGTTGGTAGCGGGGGAAGGCTGCTCCTGCGGGGAGCTTAATGATTTGGTAAAGAACATGAATGGCAGCTGAAATGTTAAAACACAGCCATGTAAAGAGCAGACTGCAAAAAACAAATGAATGAGTGTGTCGGGGGGCAGCTAGCATGTTCAACAGCCGCCAGAGGCTCCATCATTAGCTTACAAACACACAGAACTTTATTTAAAACGGTACACGAGACAATCGAACAGGAACCTGTCAGTTAGTTGATCCTGATCAATCATTCACTTGTAAAAATATGTTTTCTGTTCGATCAATAGTCAACGTGAATCAGTTAAAATGAGATTAAAGTGTGAGCTGGTTCGATAAATGCATATCAATTTATATTTTACTCTTTACTAGTATTTCACTTTAATGTAAACACTAGACTTAAAGTAATACAATGTTCAAACTCAAAAGCTATGTAGGCAAATGTACTTTGAATTGCTTCTTTGAATATTTATATTTTATGTTGATAGTATATAAGGAGGTATTAATGGTTAATAGCGTCTCCTATTAGCCCACTGGCACAGCCTTTTTGAAGGGTGAACCCCTTTTTCAGGAAAAGCACCCAGAAGAGCCTTAGACTGCCCGCAGGAGTTATTTCACTGTCAGCCGGCGGTTTATTGATTAACTTTTGGGCTAATGTGTAGATTTTGGTTAAAGTGTCCATCACAGACCCCCAAAACACCCCCGTTCAGTCTGACCTCAGCCTGTTTGAACAGCTGAGATCCTGGCTGTGATTCAGAGCTCTGATCCGAGTCCTGGTGAGGGGTCCTGCAGGTGACCCGCGTCAGAACCAGGTTCATGTGTAAAGAAAGTGGTCTGTGATGAGTCCTCTTGGTTTCGTGTTGGGATCCAGTCTGTCAGGTGAAGCTGTCTGACCAGTTCAACCTGCTGGTTTCTGTCAGGACCGCCACCCGCTCTCATGTCAGTCCTCTTATGACATGGAGACTTTAAAGTCAACATCACATGTTTAAATTTAATTTGAATTTAAGGCTTTATTTTAAGACCACAATCTTCCAGATCCATTCATGTGGAGAGCCGATGTTGTCAAAATCTCATTTAACTCCATAAAACACCCAAAATAATCATCAATAATAATCCAAATCAATAAGAATGATTTATTCATTAATATTTTTATGTGAAGCGACTCAAACTAAATGTACATTTAATCTATTCTATCTATATATTGATCTATATAGTCTATAGCCACCTGTGCTTGTAAATAACCACAGCACGAAGAGACATTTTTACCAGCTGTTCTATAATATAAAACACACGTGTGTGTGTGTGTGTGTGTGTGTGTGTGATGCAGAGAGAATCAGGCTTGAACGCATGTCTGGCTCATGTTTAACCCGACATGCTGCTGTTTGTTTAAGGTCAGATGAGTCAGTGTCTCTGTTTGTTTCAGTTTAAAGAGTAACTGTGTGTGTGTGTGTGTGTGTGTGTGTGTGTGTGTGTGTGGCCGGCTGATCACTGTTTAATGACGTGAAGCGTCTCACTGTTTCCCGGGTTACGTGTCTTTTACACCCTTTTCATTGGTTAATATTGTCGCACACGCGTTACATGAACAGGTTCAGTGCCCGTCTGAACACTGAAACACGGTGTGTGTGTGATTACTAATGAATACCTGCAACATCACAACCTCGTGATTAGTGATGTTCTGGTGTCTGAAGCATTACGCACTAAATATTTCCATCCGTCTAGAATTCAGAATGTAGGATTTGTACGCAGGCTGATAGCGTCGGTGCCAGTTTGTCGTGTGTTGACTACGATCGTGGTTCTGGTGTCGGCTCTTTGGGTTTTGGACGGTCGAGTGGACATTTTAAGGACGTCTCTGTGGACTCTGGTGCGTCAGACTTGGAGACCAGTGTGCTTATCAGACAGTGGATCTCAGCAGCAGATGTCCCGCAGGCTGAACGCACTCTTAATATCAGATTAACTGGAACTGCAGGCCTTCCTGTGCTGCTGTCACTCAGCTGCAGCTGCTTTCACTCCGCTCGTTAAGAGTTGGCCAATCAGAGAGCTCGGAACAGCTCGCCACAACCACAGGATGTAGGAGCACCATGGTGTTGATCAGCTCCACTGTTCTCCTTCAAACACAGCATTATTATTGATTATTCAGTCATGTCAAACAAGTGGACTTTCCTCGGCCTGCTTTGATCTGATTTATTGATTAGTGGAGAAACTCAGTCCCGCTCATGTTCTAGAGAACTTATTGGTGATTAGAAGTCCTGAATGAAACGATGTACGTGTGCTGTGAAGAGTTTTAGGAATTAAAACGATGGATTGATTCGCTCAGTCCAGCTTCAGGGACTTCATCACGGATACAAACTTCTGTGTATTTGTAGGCTGGAGATTTGTTTTCATTATCGATTATTCTATAGATTGTTTTTGTCTGTAAAATAAAATGTTAGTTTCCCAGAACGAGCAGATTTTTGCCGTTTTGCCATTTCTCAAGCAATTAATCGATCAACAGAACACTTGTGATACTTGATTGACAGTTTCCTGTTGCTGGTCCAGTTTTACAGGAAACTAAACATTTGCAAAGGACTTCTCTGCAGCTAATTCCCTCAAAACGCCATGTGGGCGCCGGCCCGGCAGACTGCTTACATGCTAAGCTAACGGCTAGTTACGCACTCATCACTACACAGGGCCTGTTAGCCTGTGCTAATCCTGCTGCCGGTTAATCTGATTAGCCCGGCAGTCTGCTGAGCGAGCTGCGTGGTGCTGCAGGATCAGGTTTTAGGAGCGGGTATTGATTGGCCTGCAGCCCCCGTCTGTGCTTCAGGTCGAGCCGATGGCGGGGGGGGCTGTAAAGTAGATTTCTGCACGCTGTTTCTTTTAAAGTGATATTTAAAAAGGTTTAAATTCTCCTGTCACATGACATCCTTCAACACATTAGAAAATAAAAGTGAAGTTCTTGCAACTGATAATCAAAGTGACATGTTTGTGCCTGAAACCTTCTGTTTATGCATCTCTGCTTTATTTACCTGTAAACACAGGTGTGTGTGTGTGTGTGTGTGTGTAATAAGTAACCTGTGTGTGTGTCGTGGGGTGCTGCAGTAATCCTGAGGGGTGTAATCTCATTAAGGCTAACGCAGTTGAGGTTGCGTGTCCTGCGGGTGCTGGTTGGTTACCGTGGTGATGAATGGGTGCCAGGGCAATGTGTGTGTGTGTGTGTGTGTGTTAATGAGGATCACTGTTTTGTGTGAAGTGCAGTTGTATCTGTTAATAGTTTGAGGAGCTTTAATGCAGCTTTATATTCTAACGTCTGTCTCAGATTTCTAATGAGCGTTGATGTAATTCAGATTTTTTTAAGAACATTATCACAACTAAATGTTGATAATAAAGACTTGCCTTGTTTTTATATATAGATATATATAACATTAATTATACTTTTATACACTCTAAACTGATCAAACATACCACAGAGCGTAGTGTGAGACACTGAGCAAACGCATTAAGTGATGAACTGCAGAAGCCTGCTGGCTGATTTTGTTACAGCACTTGACAGTGTGGAGCCTCCACCCGTCCTGCACCACCCGTAGTCCGACCACATTAACATTCATTAATATTATTATATAAGTGTGAGCTGAGACACAAAGCTGCTTTCTACTCGTCTGGCCTTTTTATTTCAAAATAAGAGCGCAGTGATAACAAAGAACCAAAGGATGTCCTCTTCCTCTCTGCAGACTATGGATCAGCGGCTCGGGTTTTTGGTTCTTCTGGCAGCAGGCCTCCTCTGCCTCAGTTTGGTCCCCGTTTCTCGGGCGGAGGACCTGATGGAGGACGGTCCGGACGACGTGGACGTGGAGGACGAGCTGGATCTGGGTTTGACCGGAGCTGATGAGGAGGAGCTGGAGGATCTGGAGGGGGTCCTGCAGGACGAGGCTGCTCCTAAAGCCCCTCCCACACCCAAGGTAAGACTGTAGTACTCGGGCAGTTTGTTGAAGACAGTACGTGACATTAGAAAGCTCTGGAACACATTTAAATGGACCTGGCGGACACAAATGTTTACTTTGTAGTACAGGCCTGAAACTTAATGTACAGATCCAGGATTGATCCGGTCTTGTTGTCTTACATCTTGTCTAACCTTCACACGGAGCGCTCGTCCTTTTTAAATGTGGATCTGTAGAAATAAAACCCGACTCGAGCTTCCGTTTGTTTCCCAGGAAGTGTTACTCAGTAACCCTCTGATCTACTGACCTGCATTCACACTGAGACACTGGAATCAGTCTGAAACCTTGAGATACGCGGTCCTTTAAAGCAGCTCCAGCTCATTGTTTCCGTCTTCTTCTGTTTGTGTGCAGGTGACCTACAAGGCTCCAGAGCCGATGGGGGAACATTTCATAGCCGAGTCTTTTGACCGGGGGACACTTGATGGGTGAGCACACGTTAGAGAACACGATTCAGAGGAGAGACGTTTCCCAGCATGCATTGCAGTGAGACTGGAAGCTTGTTTCTGCACGAGACCTCAGGTGTGTTGGTGACTGAACGACCTGTGTTTTCAGCTGGGTGCTGTCCAGCGCCAAGAAGGAGGACACGGATGAAGACATCGCCAAGTACGATGGTAGGTACAGCTGCGTCCCGCCGCGTCCAGGTGGCTCCTGGTGGTGGTTGTTGGCAGCTTCATCATGAGGATGATGATGATGATGTCATTTCCAGGTAAATGGGCGGTGGAGGAGATGAAGGACAGTAAGCTGCCCGGTGATAAAGGTCTGGTCCTGAAGTCTCGAGCCAAACATCACGCCATCTCAGCTCAGCTGCTGCGACCTTTCACCTTTGACACCAAGCCCCTCATCGTCCAGTAAGAACCTCCTCCCACACCTGAGCCTCTGCTGGGTGGTCACCTGTCGTACTCATCTCTCTTGTGTGTGTGTGTGTTTGTTTCAGGTACGAGGTGAACTTCCAGGCAGGTATCGACTGCGGCGGCGCCTACGTCAAGCTGCTGACTCAGACTTCGGACCTCGACCTGGTCAGTTTGACTCGCTACACACACACACACACACACACACACACCTGTGCAGGTCGCTGCTGCTGTGATGTAACAACATGTTGGCTTGTGTTTAAGATGGACCTTAAAGTTCTGAAGAGATGTTTGTTTTATGTTGCTACATCAGAGAGAGTCCTCCTTCCACCTCCACTGATGACGTTGGGTCTGATACCAGTAGTAACTGTGTGTGTGTGTGCGTGCGTGTGCGTGTGTTTGCGTGTGTGTGCGTGTGTCCGTCCTCAGGACCAGTTTGTGGACAGAACTCCGTACACCATCATGTTTGGACCCGACAAATGTGGAGAAGATTACAAACTGCACTTCATCTTCAGACACAAAAACCCCAAAACTGGAGAGTACGAAGAGAAACACGCCAAGAAGCCCGACGCCGACCTGAGGACGTACTACACCGACAAGAAGACACACCTGTACACGCTGGGTGAGACACGCACACACACACACACCTGTACACGCTGGGTGAGACACGCACACACACACACACACACACACACACACACACACTACCAGGTGTGTAACTCCTCTCTGTCACCCCCAGTGGTGAACCCTGACAACAGCTTCGAGGTGCTGGTGGATCAGACGGTGGTGAACAGCGGCAACCTGCTGACAGACGTGACCCCCCCTGTGAACCCCCCCGCTGAGATCGAGGACCCCGACGACCAGAAGCCGGAGGACTGGGATGAGAGGCCCAAGATCCAGGACCCCGCCGCCGCCAAGCCCGAAGACTGGTCAGTACTCATCGCTGGGGGCAACCAGGACGACCCGAGAGCTGCTGGTTGTCAGACTGTAGACACACGTGTAGATCACTGCAGTTATTAATGTGTGTGTGTGTGTGTGTGTGTGTGTGTGTGTGTGTGTGTGTGCACGCGTGCAGGGATGAGGATGCTCCTGCTCAGGTTCCTGATGAAGACGCAGTGAAACCAGACGGCTGGCTGGACGACGAGCCGGAGTACATCGGAGACCCCGACGCCGTGAAGCCGGAGGACTGGTGCGTCTTCATGTGGACGACATCATGTAATGTAACTGCAGACGCCGCTCGCCTGTCTCGCTCTCTCAAACATCTGTCTGTCTGCACTTCCTGTCCATCAGGGACGAGGACATGGACGGCGAATGGGAGGCTCCTCAGGTCCCTAACCCCGCCTGTGAGACCGCCCCCGGCTGCGGCGCCTGGAAACGACCAATGATTGACAACCCCAACTACAAGGGCAAGTGGAAGCCCCCCATGATCGACAACCCCAACTACCAGGTGCGTTTGTAAACCCCTCCCATGGTGAGGCGTTCAGGTGCAGCTGTGTTCGCGCTGGAGAAACTATTTTAACTGGTTGTTTTGCAGCGTCAGTTGTTTTAACTAGTTCTACAGTGCGAGTTCTGACCTGGGCCCGTTTGTGTCCTCAGGGCGTCTGGAAGCCCAGGAAGATCCCCAACCCGGCGTTCTTCGAGGACCAGCACCCGTTCAGGATGAGCCCGTTCAGCGCCGTGGGGCTCGAGCTCTGGTCCATGACCTCCGACATCTTCTTCGACAACTTCTTCATCACTGACGACCGCAACACGGCCGAGCGCTGGGCCGCCGACGGCTGGGGGCTGAAGAAGGCAGCAGAGGGCGCTGCTGAGGTGGGAGCAGACGTTTCTCTGTGTGTGTGTGTGTGTGTGTGTGTGTACGTGTACGTACATGTACTTACCTGTTGGTTCTGTTGCAGCCCGGTCTGGCCACTCAGATGCTGAACGCTGCAGAGGAGCGTCCCTGGCTCTGGGTCGTCTACGTCCTCACTGTGGCGTTACCACTCGTCCTCATCATCGTCTTCTGCTGCACCGGCAAGGTAGCGCGCTCACACACACACACGCCCACACACACACGCTCGCACACACACACGCTCACACACACGCTCGCACACACACACGCTCACACACACACACGCCCACACACACACGCTCGCACACACACACGCTCGCACACACACACGCTCGCACACACACA
>JAVQJL010010925.1:0-11039 GCA_036024295.1 Nannoperca obscura | reverse complement strand
TGCAGAGAGAGGTGTGTGTGTGTGAGCAAAGAGGTGTGTTTGTGTGTGTGTGTGTGAGAGCAGAGAGAGGTGTGTGTGTGTGTGTGTGTGTGTGTGTGTGTGTGTGAGCAGAGAGGTGTGTTTGTGTGTGTGCAGAGAGGTGTGTTTGTGTGTGTGTGTGTGTGTGTGTGTGTGTGTGTGTGTGTGTGCAGAGGTGTGTGTGTGCAGAGAGGTGTGTGTGTGTGAGTGTGTGTGTGTGTGTGTGTGTGTGTGTGTGTGTGTGTGTGTGTGTGTGCAGAGGTGTGTGTGTGTGTGTGTGTGTGTGTGTGCAGAGATGTGTGTGTGTGAGTGTGTGTGATCTCTATTGACTCATTCTCACCAATAAATCCCGTTGTTGTGATCGTTATCGTTGTGACTGACTGGTTTTCTGTTTTCTTCTTCGACTCTGATTTGATTTCTACTGAAAATAATTGGATTGGAACTGGAACCACAACAACACGGCCGACATTTCTTCAGCTGGACATTTGGTTCCTCCTGCAGAGCGACTTTTATCGTCAGCAGATGGTTTCAGTGATGACAGCTGAAGAAATTTGGAGAGAAAATGTATTTTAAGATTATTATTATTCATTTTAAGAAGTATTATTTTGTCCTGTTTGGAAGTAAAAAGCAGATTCGGGAACATTTGTATTCGTAGGTTTACGCAGGTTAGTGCTGCAGATGAAAAGAAGACAAACAAACAGACTAAAGATACAAATGAAACCTTAAAGCAGTCAAACAGATTTTAAAAGATATTTTAAATAAAATAATGTGAATAAAACCTCAATAAAAGTCAGAAGATTAGATTTCAACACTTTGGTCTGCTCTCGGAGTCGACTGATAAAACACTTGTGAACGACTAGAAGACGAGAAGCTGCTGCAACACCAGATGCTTTAAACTTTAAATAACGTGCAGCTCGTGACTTCCTGCAGGCCGTTCCTGCTCCTCCCTCCTCTGGTGGAGTGGATCAGAGTCGCCGTGGTGCACGCTGAGCACCGCCGCGGCCTGCTGGTGGACAGCGACGACGTCCGGCAGGCGGCCAGGCAGCTGCTGCCGGGACTGGACTGTGAGCCGCGGCAGCTCAAGTGAGGAGCCAGGGAGCGTTGAAGGGTTAAAAAGCTGTGGAAACACACGTTCACAGGTTCACACGTTCACACGTTCACGTCTCTGCAGGTCCGAGTGCAGCTTCCAGTCCTTCAAAAGTCTGGATGCAGAAGCTGCTTCGGCCAAGTTCCAGCTGGATTTGGGCTTCAGGATGGTCTCGTGTGGCCGAGCAGACCTGGTCCATCAGGCCACACAGCTTCTGGGAGCTGAGGGGGTGAACACCATGGACCACCAGGTGAGGACCAGGTTAACATATGTGTTCTCTCAGGTGCAGATCCAGAACCTCTTCACTCGTCTCGTTATTGAAACTACACAACACGTGAACACCTGAGAAACGCGGTGAGTTAGTCGTCGTCTAATCGAAGCGTTGCTGCTGTTTCGTGTGTTGCTGCAGGGAATGACTCCTCTGATGTACGCCTCTGCAGCCGGAGATGAAGCTCTGGTGCAGACGCTCATCGAGGCCGGAGCTCACCTGGAGCTGCAGGTAAGAACCCGGCTGCCACAGCACTCTGTGCATCACAGCTGGTCAGTGTCTGAGAGTGTGTGTGTGTGTGTGTGTGTGTGTGTAGGTCCCAGGCTGCTCCGTCAGACACCCATCGGTTCACCCCGGCAGTCGGCGCTGGGCGGCTCTGACGTTCGCCGTGCTGCACAGTCACCTGTCTGTGGCTCAGGTGAGGCCTCCACACCGAACAGTTGATCCTGTTTTTAAGATCAGACTGACATCTTTTGTTTGTTGTAAAGAAGCTTTTCTGATCGAACGACATTTTTTTATTCCAAATCTCTTTTCTTCAGGTAGAGAAACAGGAAGCTGAACCTTTTCAAAGGAACTCGCTGACGTTTTGTAGATGATTGTTTGACTGTTGAAGTTAGGCTAGCTGAGTGTTTCTGTAAAGCTGAAGATATGTTTTAATATATAATTTAATATAATAATATTAATAATAATGACATTAGTGCAGACAGTGATAAGTGCAGTGATGTAGAAGTGCACTGTGTACACTGTGACATCACTGGTGGGCCGTGCCGTGGCTCTTTAACGAGGTGGCGGCAGCTTGCAGGAAGCAGGTCGGTGTGAACTTGTCTGTGGCTTCTCCAGCTGCTGTTGGAGGCCGGAGCAGACGTGGAGGGTGGAGCTCTGCTGGACGGACAGGAGAGCTCGGCCGAGACGCCGCTGCAGCTCGCTGCTGCTGCAGGTATCAGAGTAACTCCACCGTACAACATTATGCTGTTTGTTGAGGCAAAATGCACAAGTGCTCTCAGGTGGATAAACTAAACATACCTTTGACATTTCTGTCCTGGCTTTAGTTTCTACTTGCAGGCATGAACACCGAAACAGTTCAACCTACAAGAAGCTGTTCATCTCGACAGTTAACCAGTCGAGCTCCAGCTGCTTGCAAACGTTATAGTACTATGGGATGGATTTATGGATTTATGTGACGTTATTACGACGTGTTTGCAGCAGTTGGTGCAGGAACATGTTTTCTTCGTCCCAGGTTACTACGAGATGGTGAGCGTGCTGCTCACCCACGGAGCAGACCCCCTGCTCAGAGTGCACCATGGGAATTCACTGACGTCGCCGCTGTACGAGGACATGAACTGCTTCAGCTACGCTGCAGCACACGGACACAGGTAAATAACTCCGTCTCAAACAAGTAGATCACACAAAACGACCAATAACAGCAAAGAAAGACGAATAAAAACCAATCAAAATATCAAATGTGAAGCCTGAAAGACAACAGCCATCGACTGAGAGCTTCAGGTAATGTCACGACGTCACAACGTCACAACTTCACATCACAACACATCGTCACAACGTCACATCGTCACAACACAACGTCACGTCAAACTTCTTTCAAAGTCGACACGTTCACTACTTACAGAACATCTGCTGCGCTGCTCTGAACAGTTGTTTTACATCAGAAGGTTTCTGAAATATATCACCACAAACGTTTGCTTTTAAAGATAATTCATCATAAAATGACTGAATAGTATTTCAGTAGATGAAGAATTCTCCTGTAAACAACAGCTCAGAAGCACTTGATGGTCCTGAAAACTGACGTTAAATAAATAAAGTGAATAAACAGACGTGCGCTTGTTATTTCAGTGGATTCAGACGATGTTTTGTTGCAGCGTTGATCTTCAGAGAGTTTGACTCCATGTTGTTCACTGTAACAAGAGGTTGATCCAGCCATGTTTCTGTACACACACAGTATGTGTGGGGGGGTTAATACTTCCTCTGGTCTCCTGCAGAAACATCCTGAGGAGGCTGCTGCTTCAGCCTCAGCACAGGAAGGAGGACATCCTCTCTCTGGAGGAGATCCTGGCTGAAGGGGTGGAGGAGGCTCCTGCTGCTGACTCCCAGAGCCCTGTTCCCAGGCTGTGTAAGGCCAGGATGAAGGCCCTGCAGCAGGCGGCCTACTACAGCGCCGAACACGGTTACCTGGATGTAACCATGGAGCTCCGAGAGATGGGTGAGCTCCTGAAGGTGGCAGGAAGTGTCCTCCTGCTGTCACATCCTGTAAAGCTTCAGCCGGACCTCCATCCTGTGCTTTCTGTGCAGGTGTCCCCTGGAGGCTCCACACCTGGCAGGAGTCTCTCCGCAGAGCCCAGCAGCTGTGCCGGGACAAAGTCCTCGTCTCCCTCCTCGCAGAGTTCCCCTCCATCAGGACGGAGGATTTCAGTCCCGAGCTGCTCTCCACAGGCGTACCGCTCATGTTCAGCATGCTGGAGAGCAGCGAGGTACGGCCGAGCGCCTGGAGTTTATACACTCATTAATAATGAGGCAAGAACTAAATATCTTGGTTAAAATGATGATTTCACTTCTCACACCTTCAGTGTCTCTCAGTCATCTGAGGGGTAACGTGGATTTCAAGACTGAACGTGTAAAAGTCACTGGCAGCTAGCTGACGTTAGCTACCGGCTAAACTAACCGCTGCTAACAGAGCTGTTTTCTCCTGATTCATCTCGTCGTGTTTGAATCTCTCTGAAAACAACATTTGTTCTTCTCAGTTAATCCAGGACCAGTTGTCTGCGACACCTTTATTGACACGCTGGTTCCAGATCAGCTCTTTAACATGTCTCTCATATCGAAAACAAACTGTGAAACTATGACGACTAAATTATTACATTAATGTGATAGGAGTGCGTACAGATGGAGAGAGGAGCTCAGTGCATCATGGGAAGTCTCCCAGCAGTCTTCCCATGATGCACTATAGCACCATAACTAAGGGGGGTCTCAGGTCAGTCCCGGTGTCTCAGGTCAGTCTTGGTGTCTCAGGTCAGTTCCGGTGTCTCAGGTCAGTCCCGGTGTCTCAGGTCAGTCCCGGTGTCTCAGGTCAGTCCCGGTGTCTCAGGTCAGTCTTGGTGTCTCAAGTCAGTCCTGGTGTCTCACCTGTTTCTGTGTTTCCTCTGCAGGACTTCCTGGTGACCGAGCGTCTGGCGTCCGTGTTGTCTCACTGCTACGGCTGCAGTCCCGTCCCCCCCGTCCCCCCCGTGGACGTCGCCCTGTACACTCAGCTGGGTAAGTCGCCGCCGCGTGACGACCACCGAGCGGGCGAACCCCTGAAGGGTCACGTGTTTGTGTCCTCTGTCCTGCAGATGTTCACTTCCTCAACAGCCGGGAGATGTCGGACGTGACGTTCGTGGTGGACGGACGTCCGTTCTTCGCCCACCGGGTGCTGCTGATGTCGGCGTCTGAACGGTCTGATCGCTGTTCTCTGACTCGATTAGTAATCAATGACCGCTGTTAACACCAGAAACAGACTCTCCAGCTGCCAAACGAGTTCAAACCTGCACGACTTTTACTTCTCACTGGATTTTTACTGTTTAGCAAACAAATACATCAAAATAAATGTAAACAAATATAAAGAGGATAAAAATTAAAGGATACAAATAAGAAGAGAATCATCTATAATATAAACTCATATCTACTTTTATTTTAGAGAAGAATTCAATAGTTTTATTTGATTCCTCTTGTTTATTATAATTTCATTGAATCAGTAATTATTATTATTATTTATATTAAGTATTTTATCAGCTTGTTTCTTCCGTTCAGTATGAAGAAGGCAATGATTCTCCTCCTGATTCCACTTGAACACTTGTCTCTTAAACTCTCGTCAGGTTTCGACAGATTCTCATCGACTCCCCCGACAACATCGTCCACATCAGTCACGTGACCTACAGCACCTTCCAGGTGAGACACTCGTCACTTCCTGTCCTCAGGTGTTAATAAAAGCTGACGTGTGTTTCTTCTGTAGACGATGATGAAGTCTCTGTACTGTGGAGGGACGGACGGACTAACGGTCTCCCTCTCCGACGCCGTCAAGGTAAACTCACTCACCTGTTACCTGCAGGGTCAGAAAGATCAATCACAAAAGACATTAATGAAATAAATACAAAATTAATTGATTTCATTTTAAATTAAATTTAAAAAAAGTTTTGTTTTAATTTAAAATGTTATTAAATAAACAAATCAAATTGATTTCATTTTTAAAAAGTAATACATTTTATTTTTATTTTAAAAAATGAAGGTCTGAGCTGCTGCAGCTGGAGCCTTGTTGTTGTTGTTGTTTACTTGTTGGTTTCATACAGCATGCTGTAGAAAAGCAGTATGATTAATAATTAAAATTTAAAAAGGCTCTTTTGGACCAAACCAACATATTAAACATAAAGTTCTTAAAAAGGTCAAAGTGAGAACGAAGCGTCTTCTTTAAGTTCAGTTTCTTCCTCTTTGCTTTTACTGCGTCGTGTCGTTTGTTTCGCAGCTGCTGCCGCTCGCTGCTTTCTTCCAGCTCCGACTTCTGCAGAGATGCTGCGAGATGAAGCTGTCGCTCAGTCTGACTCTGGGCAACGTGGTGCACGTGTACCGGACCGCACAGGTAAACAAACAGACACACATCAGCCGTTTCTTTCACAGGAAATCGTAGTTATTTCATTTCTGAGGAAAGAAGAATCAATAAACAACAAGTGCTCAGAAACTCAACGCAGGTGAATCACCAGCAGATATTATTATTATTATATCTAATATATATTATTCCAAGACTTCATGATACAACAGCAGTTACATAACCCTCTGATGTCAACAGTTTTATCCTGTATAGTAATAAACAAACAAACAAACACCCGTGTTTGTGTCTGCAGCTGCACGGAGCAGCGGAGCTCTGCAGGTTCTGTGAAGGCTTCTTCCTGCAGAACATGGACCGGCTCCTGGACCAGGAGGACTTCCACCGCCTGCTGCTGGGTGGAGGCGCTCAGGAGCTGCTCTGCCCAGGGGTGGGGGACCAGGACCGGGACCAGGGCCAGGACCAGGACCAGGACCAGGACCAGGACCCACCGGCTCTGCTGAGGGTTTTGGAGGCCACTCTAATCCGCAGACTTTACAGCCTCCACTCTGCATGTGGGGAGTAGAAACGAGCTCCTCCTCCTCCTCCACCCGGACCGTGTTCAGCTGCAGTGGTACGTCGCGTTTGTGTTTCTTCATCTTCATCATCATCTTCATCATCATCATCATCATCATCCTCATCCTCCTCCTCCTCCTCCGGACAAAATTATTGTTTTTATTTGTCGACTTTATTCGCTTGTTGTTTATGAATCAGTGTTGTGATCAATTGATTATTATTGGTCTTTCACAAAGTGTTACTGATGTAAAACCTGTTCCAGATATTATTATTATTATTATTATTATTAACATACTTATTATTTATTACGTAGTTTCAGATATTTTCATGTTATAAGCGTTCCCGTCTCCCTCGGCCTTCATGCAGATTAGTTAAAAGTCACGATAACTTTTTTTATTTTAGAAATCAGAGCCGTCAGTCTCAGATGTTAATTAGTTAGTTAGATTTCTGACTTTGTCAAAACGGTAAAAGTCTTTAATGAACACACACATGATACATGATGTCGTGCTGAAAGTCGTTTTTTATATTCGAGATTCATTTTCAATGTAATTATATTTTTTTCTAACTTTTAACAAATTTATCATACAAACATCTTTGTACAAATTAAAATGTGCGAAAAGAAACTCAACTTTAGTAAGAAAATGTATAAGAAAAATATTAAAACATATATTAAAAAAGAATAAAAGTCAAAAATGAGTTGAGTTTCTGCATCAACCAATCACGTTGTAACTAAGAAAGAAATCAGCTGAGTCTAATAGAGTTCAACAGTGAATAGAGTTTACAGCAAGCGTGTCTGTTCACAAAGAGACCGCCACACAGAACAGGTCTTTACTTTTATACACTTCCCTCTGAGGAGTCTGAAGCAAGTCACCTCATGTTTGGCCTTGAAGATGTTGGTGTGTTTTTCGTTGTACCCTGCATATGAGCGTTATCTTTTGACCATTCTCTGTTGGCCAGAAAATAATTGGGTATCAATGTCCAGTAACTTCCTGAGCTTATCATCCGTCTCCCAGGCTTGTTTGCCCTGAGATAGTGGATACTTTCTTAAAAAATGTGTCCTTCACATCTTCGCACAGTAACATGCATGAAATTATATTTTCCCACACTGAATAATAATTATATTCAAACCAAAAAAACTTTTCATACTTATGTTTTATTTTGAAAACGTCGCTACATTTTTCAGACTTCAACATCAAAACTTGAACTTTCAGATTCAGATTTTTTTTTCGAATTAACAAAACTTATGACCTTAATTTAGCTCCATACTGATGTCACCTTGTTCGACAGCTCACTTTAACCTGTGTAGTAAAGATTTGCATTTCTATATATTTCCTTTCCTTTCCTCATTCACCTTCTCTCTCTCATCACTTCCCCTCCCTTCCTTTTCCCTGATTGGTTGCTGCTTTCACCTTTGTCACTAAATGACCTGATTACATTCACCTGGTCACCCTTTAAAAACCGCTTTCCTTCATTTCACATTCACCTTCACACCATAGAACGGGGCGCAGTTCTGATCTCACCGATCCATGTGTGTTTGTTCGTTCATCTACGTTTGATTCAATTTGCATGTTTTTGGATGTGTCCATATTAAGTTTTAAAGAAGAATAAAAGAAATGTCTTGGAGATTTCTGAATAAATGCCACTCTGCATCCTGACCGATGCCCCATGACGACAGCAGTTAATCACTTCAACTGAACCTATATTTAACAACCTGGTTTTACTTCAGAGAAGAACTCCCTTCATACATTTGCATTTACTTAATCTGACTGATGAATCATGTAACTTTGTTTTTATTTAATATAAATGTGAAGTAACTAAATATAAAACCTGTTCAAAGATGTTTGTCATCAACTCTGAATGTGTAAACTTTGTACATAATTTTATGAATAAAACAGAAAACAAACGGCTCCAAAGTCAACAGATTTATTTCCTTTTAGCACTGAAGTTGTTCACAGTAACATCACAAGGGAATACATTGCCAGTTATCCTGCTCAGTAGTAGCTCCGTGCTCCGAGTCCATTCTGTGTGCTCTGGATTTCCCCCCCAGTAGAAAAAGAGGAAAGCGAACGATGAAAAGGTATTGCTTCTTAATTTGTCTCTCTGATAAAACCCAAACGAGAGGTCCCTCTTTGAGAGAACGAGTAAGGAGGATGCATTGCACGGTTACTGTGTGCACAGTAATCAAAAAGGAGTGAAAGAAAATAAATAAAAATCAGAAAGGCAAATTAAAACAAATGCACATAAAAGAACAGAGAAAAAGGGGAAACAGGAGAACAATTCCAACGACGACATGCAAAGAAAAGACAAATGCTGAACATGCAAACAACCGTACGAGGTCAAAGCTAAGAGTACGAATCCCCTTGTTTGTCGGTAAACTCGGCTTATTTACAGAATGAGTGTAACGACGTTTTCAACGAAGGGTTTGTTCCTCCCAAAGAGGCTAAAGTCTACATTCTTAAATTACGGTAAATCATTTCCCAAACGTATATATTACAAGGTTTCTCTCGTCAAAATAAAAAATAAAAGCCGGGGGAAAGGAAACGCGTCCGGGTTTCTCGCTGATCAAATAACTTAAGAATGACAAAAATATCCTTTAAATAATTTGACGTTAAGAAACATTCTCTACATCTTTCTTTATAAATAACTGAGAATAAATTAATAATTATTAAAAAAAAAGACAATACAATAAAAGTACAAAAATATACACAGCGGTTCAATATTGTAGAAATTATAATTTAAAAATAAAATAAAAATGCCCTGACATGGTGAAACTTGTCAAAAGTGCAAAATAAAAGAGACATTTTCATGGATGAGGTCTGGTCACAGCAGAGAGTTCACGGCAAAATTCACTTTGTGAAATCAATAATTAAGAGAGAACATGCTAACATGCTAGCCCGCTGGAACACGTTAGCATTTTCCACAATGTCTCTGCTAGCGGTCTGTTAGCGAGCTTGCTAGCATGACCGTCTCGATTCGGATACTTCCGTTACTTCACTTTGTCACTGTCTGATCCGTTCTGCACGTGCGCGAACGCGGTTACTTCCTGTCGCCACATTTTACCCCTTAAATGCAGAAATTCAAAACTTTAAGTCAAAAACATTTAAAAGTTTATCATTACAAAAACAACCAAAATGTGTATTTACTTAAATGTAATCTTCTGTTTCATAACTAGTAAAACCAAAGATAAGATTATTGATTGAAACATTAGTTTTTAGAAGCAAAAAGACTTTTGGCAACTTCCATTGACCCGTTTTGTTTTCTTAAATGCAGAAATTAAACACTTTATGTTGAAAAGTGGAACGTATTTTTAGATTTACAAAACAGGAAGTTTTGAAAAAGTAAACAAACATTTTCATTATTAAATAAACACAATTTTTTTTAAAGAATATTTATTACATGGAGCATATTTTAAAACATTTGCCGCATATGCGCAGGATCAATTGGGTTTCCAGTGCGGACCTCTTATTCTTTTTATTCTTCATGGCGAGTTACATCCGGTCGGAGAATTACCGCCAACATCTGACCGCGATTGTCGGGCGCCAAAACATCTACCAGCTCGTTTTTTCCTCACTTGACTTAAATTCAGTTTTATTTAAAATTAAATTAACGTGCTTTAAAACTTAACAACAAACCTTTAGTTCACCGTAACTATCGCAATCGCCGTGTTCATACGTCAGTTCCGCTACGTAGCCAAGATGGCGGCCGTTGAGCGTGAGAAGCTTCGTTCTGACGGTTGAGTTCGCCATCCGGGTACTTATAGTGCCTAATGTCATCGTGGACGCACTTAAAATAATGTTTAAAAGTGTAAGTACGGAAGAACGCGAATTGAGACACCTCAAATAAGTTAAGTGTGTTCAAAAGACTTTGTAGCAAAGTCTCCTGTCTCACAACTGTCTACAGACCAGGTTCAAAGGTGATGCTAACAAGCTAGCTCCTCCACAGCTTGCTATCTGTCAACAAGTCAACATGAAAACATGTTCCATTAGAAAGAATTGATTTCACCGAGTTGTTTCTTTACGTGCCGCTGTGACCAGGCCTGAGGTACAAAACAAAAGATGGCAACACAATAAAACATAATGTCACGACTACACTTTTTTTATACATACGGAACATTATTTAATCTGTACAACAGAATAGATCATTCGTTTTTGTAACATCACCCCCCCCCCCCCCCAGCATCATTATCAGCTCCGAAATCCTGCCGTTCACAAAGAAAGACGACATTAAAAAAGAATTACAATCCAGCCAGCGTCCGTCCGCTTCTTCCATCGCTCCTGCTTCCGGTTTAAGTCATTACATCCCGCGAAGAAGTCATGTTTGTGTTCTGTACATGTGGGAGAAGTAGGTGTGTGTGTGTGTGAGAGAGAGAGAGAGAGAGAGAGAGAGAGTGTGTGTGTGTGTGTGTGTGTGAGAGAGAGAGAGAGAGCGAGTGTGTGTGTGTGACAAACATCACTGTCTTAAGGCTTTTTTTTTTGTCTTTTTACAACTCTTCTGAGATGAATCTGTTTGGTCTGGAGGGGGCGAGG
>JAVQJL010010920.1:0-33309 GCA_036024295.1 Nannoperca obscura | reverse complement strand
TGTGTGTGTGTGTGTGTGTGTTCCCTTTTGATAGCTTTCCATTAGTCCCCAGATTATTCTTTTTCACGCACACACACACACACACACACACACACACACACTGCACGACAGATGCATAGTGGTGTCGGTGCTAATGGAAAGCCAGAAAGCCAGCAGAGAAACGTGAACTCCCACATAAACAAACAACAAACCAGTCCGTGCTCTTGACATGTTCCGTCTATCCAGAGTAAATCAGGTCTCTGCTTCCTGTTATCTCTCACTGTTTTGCAAATTAATGGTGTTTTTATTTTTTTTCATGTTCAAGCACATATTCAAAATGTCCTCCCCCTCCCTGCATCTCTGTAACACACAAACTCAGTACTGATGCAAACAAACACATGGCCCAACAATCAATTTACCCCACTTTGACTCCTGCTCTGACCTGACGCAAGAGATAATTGTGACCTGACTAAATGTGTGTGTGTGTGTGTGTGTGTGTGTGTGTGTGACACTGGTCAACAGAAACAGCCTCAGGCCTCAGTGAGTTTGACTGACCCAGTTTGCATTGATGTTTTAGGCTTTTAGCTAACATTAGCTTAGTCTGGACACAATGAATTGAGCAGTTTCGAGTACATTTAAATTCCTCGACCATCAACATGAGAAGCAATTCTATTTTAACAAGCATGATAAGAAAAAGAAACATCTAAGGATGACTGATATTTCTCATCCTCTGTCAGTTTTTTCATGAAAAAGCAGCTCGTCCCTTTCACTGCAGCACATGCAGAGCTCTTCTCACTCTCTGTCTTGCTTTCTCAGTTTTTGTTTCCCTCTTCAGGTCACTTCATCAAAGCAAGGCATATATTTCCAAAGTACCATGATTACATATCCATTGTATAATTGGTCAGTATGCCAGTTGTGCCCGGCCAGTAACAATTTCATTGGCTTCTGCACTAAATTTGGTATAAAATCTGAAAAATGCCTCTTTTTTGCACGTTGCTGTCTCCTTTTATCTCCTCTTCTTCTGCTTTTATTATTCTTAGTTGAAAATCCTTCTTTGTTCATTATATCAGTCTCTCTGTCTCTTTTTACCCTTAATCCATTTCCACCCACTCCATTCATGAAACTGCATTCACTAAGCTATTACACTGATGTAAAGCTAGCTGTTGCTATGAACCCATTTTATATCCCTCCCTTCTCCTCCCTTTCCTTTTATTCACGGTTTGGCTCTCTGCCAAAGCCAGTTTTTCTGAATGATATTTCCTCTGATGACAGCATGCTTCCCCCTCCCGCTCAGGCTCTCTAGTCTTCTCTCTCCCTCCCCCCTCTTTCATCCAGCTGCTGTTTTCCTGAATGAGCACCGAAACCATCCCATGACCTCACCACTGGCTCAGCTGTGCCCCCTCCAAACCCGAAAGATAGAGCGATGATGATAATGATGGTGGTGCAGATGATGATGGAAAGGGGGTGTGGGATGGTGCAGTGTGCATAAACAACTGCTGTTGCCATAAGGCAACCAGAAACATCCGGTCTTCTGCAGACAATCGTGCAAGTGCACTCACATGCACGCGCTGCATCCCTGCGCTTTAGGATTACAGCACTTAATCTGCACGGCAACAGCCCCCATGCTGCTGTAATGCTGAGCTGATGGGCGAGAGAAAGAGGACAGGAGAAGAAACAAAAGAAAAGGGAAGCATGACCGGAAGAAAAAGGGGAAATGCCAGGAGAGAAAGCATGAGACGGAAAATGGGAGACACACAAAGCTAAAGAGACACCCAGAGACACAGGATGTGAAGGCAGCAGGGAGAGAGAGACAAGATTAAGAATGGCTGCTTATTCATTAATAATTTTCTCTCCATTCAGATCAACCGTCGGCTCAGTGGACAGCCGTGATCGCCCTGTTACGTGAGCAAGGGGAGGGGCGGCAGGAGGTGAGGTCAGGTGAAGGAGGGTGGGGACGGAGGAAAAATTGAAAAAGAAATAATAGGCGAGCGAGAAATAACATCCTGCACTAATCCCATCCTTTTACTGCCGGACTGGTCACCTTCGGATCACTATCAGTGTGTGATTTATGTAGTTTGATGATGATAATGGTAACTGGTGATGTCACTATGGTTACAGAGCTGTGGGGGGGGAAGTGGTGCATACCACTCAGATGATGTCGTAGTGATGGTGGTGCACTGCGCTTCATCAAAAAAAAAAAAAAGCCCAACTACATCTATTTTGACTGAACAAAGAGCCATAGGACATGCACTGTATGGATCTATAGGACTGTATACAGCATATTATTATTACTTACTTTAATCATTGTATTTCCCCAGAACAAGAAGCACAAAGGAATTGACCCTGCGCTCAGTAATGACTTCTGCACACTGCACGAAGCCGCTGCACCACACCTCGTACTCCAGTGAAAGGAAAGAGGTGTGGAGGATTGAGCTCACATTCAGACGACTTAAACTGGGAGCTGTAAAGAGAGACAATGAGAACTATACAAACAGACTAAGCAAGGATACAATGTGCATTGTTCTGCATTAAAAGTTATTAAGGGCAGTATGCTGACTCCATCAGTCAACAGTCAAACTTTATCTACAGCCTAGTACTCTCTTTTTAGCTGACAGGGCGTGACAGGCTGGTCATTTGCAAGCTAGTTACATAGCAGAGCTACCGTCGTCCTGCTGTTGTCCTACTTGTATCCTAAGTTCCCAAAAGGAACAGGAATTGAACTAATACATTTTTGCAATAACTTGAGAAAAACATAGGCGGGCTGGAAAGAACAAGGAATGCAATAACACATGTTATTTAGCTAGCAAGTGTTAGTAAGCAAGCATGAACAACAAGCTGTCTTCATTGCACTGTGTCTGCTAACACTTTATGAGTAACTCACCTGTCTTTAGTGCATTCAGACTGAACATTGACCTTATTTTAGAGGTGACCTTATTGTATTAAAGTCACAGAAAGATGTGAGTCTGTGCGAATAAAACTGTGCACATCCTGAGACTGTTTGACTCTAAATCATGAAAGTATCAAAGGAAAAAGAAGAGTAAACATAAGGAAAACATCAGACAGTTGGTTAGCTGGTTAGTGTCACACAAACACACTCAGGTAAATTCAGCACACACACATGTATATGTTGATAGTACATTGGCTGAACAGCTGTCCAACTGTCGAATTTGTGCCAAAATATCCTTTGCGCTCAGTGTGAACACATCTTTAGAAAAAAAATGAATCACGGACATGCGTACTTTAGAATAGTGACCAAACTGTTGACACGACTAACGCTACATCTGACTTTGACACACCTTGATAATGTCACCAACTTCGGTTTGTCCCACCCACAGAGGGCTCTGATTGGCTCAGTTTCTCCAACCGGGTGAAGCAGCCATTCATGAGAGGGACACAAGACCTTTTTGAATCACCGACAAAAATAGAAATGTGGGTGGAAATTCAGGTAGAAGATAAAAGCAGTGGAGAATGGAATATTGTCTTTCAATTTCAGTCAAAGTAGGTCATATGGTTTACAGGTCATATTACCCCGCCCCATGACTCCCTCTGAAATAAGGCGTGTCAGAGGTATACGCATCCTTGCAACTTGGATTCAACTTCAAAGCACACTTCTGATTTAGTGACTCTTCCTCCCTGCTTTAACTTGCTTGATGCAGGATGATATAACTTTTTTACCAACAGTAAAAACATGCCAGTGTCCATCTCACCTCCTGCCCCCTCCGCTGAAAAGAGATATGAAACAAACGGGGAGGTTAAGAGTGGGAAGAGGAATGAGAGAATAAAAGAGAAAGACAAGAGACAGAAAGAATCAACCAAAAGATGAATCATGCCACGATGACTAACGTCTTGCATAACCCAGTCTGAGAATCCTTCATATTGCTTGTCAGCGAGCGCCCACAGAGCAACATTTTGTAAAACCCCCACATTGCCCTCCTCAAAATCCAGAGCTGCAGACAAACTAACACCACTTGTTACCTTCTAGGTAAACACTGGCAGGCCCAAAGCCTCACTGGCACATGGTGCAGTATTCAGTTGAATGTAGGTGACAGAGTTTTTGCAACTTGCAACGAGCCATGCGACTGGGACTGAGCCCATGTTCACATGTACATGGGTCCACTTTAAACTAACACAAAAACAATTCATGTTTACCTGTGGGACCAGTTGAAAATACTTGTTACGTCATTTTAAATGAAGTGACTCCTACACTGTCCAGTGGGGGGGGGGGGACTCCATCGATTTTACACATCATAGTCTGTGTACAAGTCTTGGAGAGTCATACTGCATAATGTGGAAAAAAATATTATATAACCTTTTGTGAAATCTGAGAATTTGCCTCAAGTGATGTCCCTTGAGGCAGCATTGACAAGGGCTAAAGACGACAAGTGTCAAAATTAAAACATAATCTAGAAATGTGGAGAAACAAGTGAGCTTACCAGACCTCTGTCACTGCTAGAGGCTAGCAGCTCGAGGCTAGCTGCTATTAGCAGAACGCACCAGAAACTACGACCAAACTGTCAGCAGTCGAGCTGCATTGTGGGCAATGTAGGCGCCAGGTTTTGACAATGAAGAGAAATGCATCTGTCAAATGTTGAACTATTCCTTTGAAGTGAATACTTTGCATGCAAGTTGGATGCAATGCATTCCATGTCCTTTAATTAAAATAGGCTTTCATGAAGCCTTTCACACAAGAATGTGTTATGTGTGTGTGTGTGTGTGTGTGTGTGTGTGTGTGTGTGTGTATGTACAAACTGTGTGCGCGACAAACTGTGTCCCTGAGTTCAGCAAGTTCAGTCTCTGTTCCACATGAACAGGAAGTACTGCGTAAGACCCATTTAGAAATGGGCCATGACTGCGGGGGAGTGTTATAAACGAAGCCAGAACCAAATAAATGTAGAAATGTGTTTGTGTGTGTGTATGTATGTGCATGTAAAACAGTGTCAAGTAAAAAGATGTTCTTGCTTAATAAGGAAAAGAAAGACAATGTTTTTAAAAAACTATTTGTATTCACTTCTGCAGGGTGAAATAATGATGTGCAAATGTGATACACACATAAACTTCACTGACACTTATTAAAGAACTACATCTAAACCAGTTTTAGTTAGAATCAGTTGCACTCGGTTCCTTAAATGTCCTGTACATGTAAAGTGTTTCCAGTGGGATAAGCAGATTATGAGGTGATGTTGTGTGAGCTGCGGGTACTTCCTGGAGAGTTTTTTTTCCTGTGCAGTATCTTTTGGTTTCCCTTATTTCTAGGCGATGGCCTACTTGTGTTTGTGACTCCCCCTCAATCACCCTCCCAAACACTTTTACGTCATCCAAACCTCCCTCATGGATTTTGCTGTTCCATCCAACCAAAATAAATAGCCTATGGGAGTGGATGAATCGGACACCTCCCCCCACCCCACAATGTTTTCTTCTTACATTACTTGTCACTTGTTTTAGAGGGATTCTTCCTCTTATGGCCCCTTATATCAGAAAAGCAATGTTTAAAACAATATGTGATATAATCTCTGCACAAACTAAGACCTAAGAGTTGATAATCAAAATGACTCAATTGTATGTTATAGTTATAGTATCTTTATTTGTTCTAGAAAGATCTATGCTTTCTTTGGACTCTTTTCCTTATACTTCAGGGCAGTCTGTCCAGTTGCACCACATCACATGAAATTATCCTTAAAATACCCAGATCCAAACCTAACCCAAGCCCCAAGCTGAACGCAACAAACGCTCTGAATCACACCCAAAAAAGCAACACTTTCAAACCCCCTGTATGTAGCATCCAATTTATAGTTTAAACTACACAACTTCAGTTTCTGATGTTGCTTCTGCAGTTCTGTCGGTCTGCTGCAAGTACCTTAAAGTACCTCTTCTGAAATAGTTTGAATCCACTGTGAAAGCATGCTGCATAGAGTTTCAAACACATTCACAAAAAGGTTTTGAGTTGTCATCATTTAAACTATTTATTCTATTCAGTTTTGTTTACACAGCACCAAATCATTTTCCATTCTGGACTGGACAAATAATCCAACACGGCCAAGCGGAGAAAGAGGCATGAGTTAAGAGCACAGATGTAGACTGTGAAAGCTTTGACACGTCTAACATTTAATACTTGAACCATTCATGCTTGTGACGCTCAAAGAGAAATAGCTCTCTCAGAAAAAAATTTATGTTATTGGAACTGCAATGATTCCACTTCATCATGTCAGTCTGAATCTGCTTTTGGCCACAACTGATGAACCAGAGTAACACTGTGTCACACCAGGCTGCATGTTGGTAATGCAGGTAAACATGGCAGCCAGGTGTGGGTATAAACACGTGATGCAGCCCCCGGCCCAGACCGGCCCTGTTTACCAGCATCAGGAAGGCGGCTGGCTGCAGAACGCTGTGATGTGGTAAGTCTCTCACTTGGTGGTGCTCTGGAGGGATGAAGTGTTTGTCTTTAACCTTCAGGTGCTCCTGGCACAAACAGGAGGCTTTCCTGTCACTCTAAAGGAAAGATTTGCAGTTTATTCCTCTACTGCTTTGATAGCATAACATTTGATTAAACACAGATTACTGCCAAAGTCATTTAAGACTTTAATATGAGGCCATGTGCTATCCAGCTATCCAGTTGAGAACAGCAGCGCTACGGCTGATCCATTTATCTACACCTGCTTATCCTTAGCGGGTCGGGGTACACCTCTCAGGTAGACGCTGGACAGGTCTGGTCAATCACAGAGCTGACACACACTTTGTAGGTGTGACTGTGAGCCCTGCGGTCACACTACAAATTGAAACCCGTGCCAGAGGTATCTATGGTGGAACTTCTAACATTTGCTAATTTGCACAATACCTAACTCAAGTATGACTGAGGCTAGTGGAAATATCATTAGTTTTGCAGGTCTTTGGTCATAAAGTACTGACCACATTTTGACCTGATGATGGCACCAGATCCAACTTCTAAGGAAAATCAATGTAATTTCAAGACAATCAATCCAGTCTGGACCAAAGTGGTGGACCAGCCCACATCTCAACTCACAACATTATCATCCTTAGTGCCAAGCCACTAGCAGGGCTAAAAACTGCATAAGTATATTTGATTTCGAGTCATGTTGTTGGTCTTAGATTTAACGGTTTGGATTCATAATTGACGGACTCTGGTTTAAATTGTACTGTAAGATCTAAACCACAGCAACCAGGGCTTCTTGAGCTTCTCTCGTAAAGAAAGATAAAAGTATTTCCCAGTACAAAATGACAAACAACCTTCAAACAAATCCGCTCAGTCCATAATAAAGTTTGCTTCCCATCAGTACCTTCCCATCTGTCACTCTTGCACATCTCTTGACCCAGTCTTTAATTTATGGTGTATGGCTGACCACAGTAACACACACACACACACACACTGAAGCGGCAGCACTTACACCTTGCCTGCCTACTCAATTTCAAAACCTTTTACTAGAAATCACATATACAAGTGAAGCAATAGGAGGGGTGGGAGGAATTCAGTTCTCTCCCTCACACAGACCGTACACTCAGCATGTTGGACTCATTTAAGCCTCCCGACCTTCCATGAGTCTCATGTGTTTATGAATTTGTCCCTCACCTAATCAATTCTTAATTACTTCCTTCCCTGTCTTTGTCTTATTGTGTTCATATCAAAAATGCAACTATGCTATGAGCCTAAATCAACATGTGGAATTCTATGAGAAGAACATCTCATCCTGAGTAAGTGAGATCCCACAGATCCATCCTACTGTTTTCTTCAGGTTTAGGGTCTGGTTTGTTCTTTGTGGGTTGAGTCCCACAGGATGGCTGAACCCTTTTGTCCCCTCCACCCCCACCAAACACTAAGGCCCCTTAGTGTATGGAACAATCAATCAATAAACCCTTTAAACCCCAATAAACAATTTCGTAGGCTCATCGAAATATCTTTTGTATGTGTAAATGTGTAAAAGTGCTGGTGATAAACTTTCAAAAAGCAAAAATCTGTTTAGGCAGATATTGGGTGTAGCTCCAGGTAGATTTGTCCCCAACCAAGGAACACAGGAAAATAAAAGCACCTACACCTCATCCATGACCTCCATCAGATCTATAAGACATCTAGACATACAGTGTCTGTGGGATTTATGTGACCAATACCTCTTTTCCTGTGCGTACTGGCAGATCTGCATGCATGCTTTGATAAATGAGGCCTGTGTGTCAGCTCAGTCCGGTACACCTAACTTACTCATACCAAGCAGTCAATAAAAGTTTAAAGAAACACCACACTATGTATGCTCTTGTCTGAGTCCGCACTCGGTTGTTTTATGCTGTTGTATTATATTGGTCCATAAGCCAGCTTCCCACTTGGCATCCTGATAGGAAACACCAGAATGCAAAATGAGATACTAGCTCATACACTCAGACAAACTGAAGCCTCTAAAGTATTAATGAGAAAGTGAGTGAAATGTTATCAAAAGTTGAGCATACCCAGAACAAACTGAGAAAGGCTCATTTATAATCCCACACTTTGTTTGCTCATTCTTAAATCTTACATCTACTTTTATGAAGTCACGACTACACATTTAGAGCCATTACACACTTGTTCATCCTGATGTCACAGCTTGGGGCGGATAGTGGACAGAAAATATGAATTCTTCATGAGCATTCTGAGAACAAATGCTACAAGACGCTTATTGCACACCAGCAAAAGGACAAAGGAGGATGTGCTCTGAATATTTTGGAAACATCAACCACAAAAAACTACCCATTTAGTTACAGTTGTTCATCTACCTGCTGTTAATTCACAACAAAGAAAAATACTGATTTAGTTTGGATTTTATTTTTACACAACATACACTTCACTTTCTCTTTTAAAAATGGCATCAGATCTATCATGGGAGACACAAGAACTCATAAAAACTGTATGTTAGAAAGAATTAGTAAAAGATTTAATTTGAGAAGTTGTAGCATTAGAATTATTGGAGCATTATATTTCACTTTGAAGTGTTTGAAAAAGAATAATTAAATGTTTTAGTATTGTAATTGTATGGGGATTAAATGCAATTTAATACTAACAAAATAAATATGCAACATTTATAAAAGTAATGTTTCATTTTTGTTACATTGACCCTTCATGCTACTTGTCATATTTTCCCATGTGAACCTGAACCACACCGTTCGCCTGCACAACCACAACCAAACAGCTCTGAGGCTCCATCAGTCTGAAGTGACAGATGATGACCCATGCAGGAGCTTGTGTTTGACGGTGTGTTCTCACAGGCTTCAGCATCTTGGCCACGGGCTTTCATGTGGTTCAGAGAAGGCGTTTCCCCCCCAAAGAAACTCCACCCGCTTCTTCTACATTAAGTGCCATGCCACACCAAAGGCCAAATACATCTGGTGTCCCTGCAACAAGGAGCTCAAAGGTCTGTAGCTTCCCATCAACAAACATGGTCTAAATTCTGTAATATATTGGTACATAGTGATTCAGCTCAAACGCCACGACAAAATCACATTTTGTGTCTATTCTGTAAATAAATTTGAATATTGTTTGTTTATGTTCCCTGTCATTTCAACGTTCCCATTAAGACCAGCACTCCTCTACTGGAATAATGTTACATTTGTGTTAGTTTATGGGAATGTGAGCGAACGTGGGATTTTAGTGGTCAGGTTTAGCCACGTTTGTCCAATATATTTCATACCAGTATGTGAATCTTCCTAGCAGCGGGTTATTTAACAGAAAACATATTCACAATACACAATATACATAAATATACAAGATGTATTAAATGAAACATTGGATCAGATTTCACTTGTTGTGGCATGTGTGCACTGCAGGCCAGGATAAAACACCTGGGAGTACAGGTCTGTTACAGTTACAGGTCCGACGGTGTGTGTGAGAGCAACCCTGCCCAAAGGCTGTTGTGTGGTTTGGTCCTCATTTATCCTGATGTGAGGGCTTTTTAAAAGGTGGGTCAGCAGAGGCATTGAGCGGTTTCAGTGACCATCCCAAAGCCAAGATGTTAAAAGTGATCATTTACTAAATCCTTTGAATTAAAGTAACCATATACATCTACAGATATATCCCACAGGTCTCGTTTATCTTTTAGGAGTAAAATAAAGAGAGATTACGTAAAAGAAGAGACATTTGGATAATTACAGGTGTGTGTGCTCATGTTATCTGACAAAAGAAGGCAGCAGGAAGTTTGAGGCCACTAATTGTCCTTAAATTGCTCCTCAACGACCACATGATGACAGCAGGAAACACCCGGCGTTTGACTCAGACGCGCACACACAAGCCCAGCGAGCAGATTACCACGTCTTAGTAAAACTGCTGAAGCATGTTCATTCCATAGTCTTCTTGTTGACTTCAGGTGCATCAAAGCAGAAAGAGAGTTTTCAGCCAGTCCTACACACACACACACACACACACACACACACTCTTTGGCTCTCACCAAAGCACCAGATCATTAAAAACCCATGAGGCATTTTTTTTAATGGTTGTTAAAGGCAGAATGCTGCAGACCTGACCTCACTGTGAGCCAGGAGGTTAAATTATGTATGTGCATCTTAAGATGACATCATTCAAGAGGGGCTTCTGGAGGAAGCCCACGTCACCGGTGTTTCATGCTCAACGCTAAATGATGTCCGCTTGTAATGAAAATATGATTCTAACATCTTTGTAGAGTCAAATCATTTAAAATGTACTTACGATTAGAGTCCCGCTACCCAACCCAATCTGACAGGTCCCTTCTACCTTTAGGGTTGTGTTCAACTTGAATTATTTTCAAAAGTAATTCAGTTGAACTGCATCCATGACCGTCATGTACTGCAAGCCGATTTGCAGCACCCAGTGGAAAGAGTGAAAGTCACAGAGTGTAGCCGGTGTGTTGCATTAGCAATGGACAGCAATGGACAACAATGGATAAAATAAAGCAACAAGACTGTGAAGCTGTGGGCCTACAGTACTGAGCTAAATGCTAACGGCAGCACTCTAACATGCTAACAATGTCAGTGCGAACATGCTGATGCTCAGCGGGTATAATGTTTACCATGTTTACCATTTTAGTTTAGGGTGTTAGCATGCTAACAACTGCAATTTACACCAAGTACAGCTAAAGTCGATGGGAAGGTGATTAGTGTTTCACGAATATGATCATATTTGGATAAATTATAGCAGTTACTAGATTTCCTTAGGGGAACATGAATGAATGTTAGTGTGGCCAAAGAAACCTCGCGGGTCTTGTGTTCGACTCAAATTCTTTTTATGGAGTAATAGAGACTGTGCTGCATATTTGCACAGTTTTATTTTTATTTTTCTCTTTACTTTCTATTACTAGACACATTTTCTGAGCCGTCCTGTAGCAACAGAATCTGTAAATCTGTTTACTGTAAACTGCGCTGAGCAGCAGGAAATATAACATCTTCAGAATGTGAGAACAACCCTGAAGTGCAATTACAATATCATACAAAGGTGTTGGTTCGGACTGGCCTTTTCTTGAACATTCCTGTCTGGTGTGTAAAGTATTGATGTTAAAGATGCTGCTGCTGCGTGGATCTTTCTTTAAATAGATCTTGGCCGACTGTTGCTCCAGAAGGGACGTGAGGTGGGCATTTCGCTGGAAATAGTAGTGAAACCGTTGTGTCTGAATGGCATGCAATGAAATCTTTCTTGAGTTTGTCTGTGAACCGTCTACAACTCTCTGTAGACTCCCCAGAGATTGTGTGCAGCTTCCAGTGTTCCCAGCAATAGTTTTTGCCAGTTATGTGAAAATGAAAAATCCTTATGTGTGGCTGCGTTTCCTTCTGGTTTATAGTTTCAGCTGTAGGTGGAGATTTTTTTTCTCTCACTTCTCCATGTATGGTATTGGATTCTGAAGGAAACTAGCAAATTGAGATTATACAGTACATTATACTATACAGAAAATGTGCTGTAGAAACAAAACAAAGAGCTGAAAGAGGCTAAAACACCCTGTAGAGCTACATGCAATCATTTTCCATTACAGATGGACATTTGACCCATTTTTTTATATATAAACCCATTCAATTAAAATGCAGAACTTTTAATTGTAAGGATTTGATGTTACGCTGTTGAATTGCCACTTTTATTATATTTTATTATACTTTTGTTTGTTTGTTTTATTATAACTGTTTTAACCAGTGACCTGCAGAAATAAGACGATACACCAAAACACAAATATAAGTTCCAGATACATCCTCACTAATATGGGATTTTTAAATGTTTTATTTAATAGAGTTTTTCTGGTGGTGTTGGCGGTGTAACTCCATTATGACTCACCCCTCATTGAGCAATGTTACAACCTGGAGGTCACAGGAGGTGCTTGCGCAACATGACTTTATAATGATGATGATAAATGGCACATTATGAAGGAAATGACTCACCTGACATGTTTACAGCTGTATGTGCGGTGATTCAGTGTTTCCATCTATAAATTGTGTTTTTTTTCGTCATGCTTCTTCAAAATACACTTCTCTGTTCCAAAGATCCCAGAGATCCCAGTCAAATCCTCATATACATACACTATAATTAGATGACTGCTTGGTACTGTGGGTGGACTCACACCCAAACCAGCTTGTTGTGCGTGATTGCAACACTTCAGCTGCTGTATTGTGGCTTTTTAGTTTGTGGTACTCAAGATGTTTCAATTTACCATCTTTCAGATATTAAAGTCTGTATCTTACACAAATAAATGATATTATTATTAAAGGCAGTCTGAAAAAAAGGGCATGATTCAGTCTTGCAAGCTTCATCAGATGCAACACCAAAGGGATCACATACACTATGTACACATCTCCAGCATTGGTGTTCTTTATCTTAAATGGGCAGCAACATGGCACAACTCTTGAAGGCACAGTAGCAGCAACAGTGGTGCATGCTGATACGTAACTTGCAATGAACCACATTACATTATGTAATATACACTATTATAAAATATTAGCCTCTTTGATCAATCACACTGTTTAGCTGGAGCTACCTGTGCATAATGTGAAGCTCTCTGCAGCAGTGCAGGGCGACACGGACAGACAGAAATAACATGTACAGCTGAAGGTACTGCATTATGAGGTGAGTCACGGTGTAACTGCGTGCAAGCTGCGTGTGAAGCACTGCGGGGCCTCTGAACACGAGACCTGCAGACCTTTCATAAGCCATTGTCCATGCAGTGGTCCACCTCACGTGCATGAGGACTTCCACTGAAATCACACACACACATACTGCACACATACACACAAAACACATGCTAGTTCTGCTAAAGCTCGTTACTGTACTTACTGTTTCATACTGTTTCTCTCTTATATCTACACACACACACACACACTGAACACAGAAGTTGTTTTCATTCACTTTTTATCTGTAGGCACTCTGACTCATTCAGTGTGTTATGCAACTTCCAATAAACTCACCATTTTCTCAAAAGCATTAAGTCAAATCTTATTCTGTGAATAGATCCATTTGTTTCCATTCATATTCCTAGACAAAAGCTATATATGTGTGTGTGTGTGTGTGTGTGTCTGTGTGTTTGTGTAAATTATCAAACATTTTTTAGAGGAACCTGCAGGAAGGTGCAGGCATATCTGCTGGCTCCGAATGAGAAACACCTGTGAGACAGTTGCATCCTGCAGCCACATGGTGTCATGAGTTGAGTGGCCAACATGTTGGTTTCCTGATGGCCAGTCAGCCATCTAACACTTGCCTTACCAGACTTAACCCTTGTGCTACCTTGTGGAGAAGACACTGGGTCAAGACAATGGGCCACTGGGTCAATATGACCCGGCAAGGAAGCACAAGGGTTAAGGTAACGAGGACTGGGTGAACAGTGAACACCACCGCCCTCCTTCTGTCTCTAACTTTCCACTAGTCACTTGCACAGTTTTCCAGTTGCTGCTGTTGGAAAACAAGTTGCGCAACTATTAATCTACCATCGTGTCATGGCATGTGTCATTTTGACAAAGCTGCTGTTGCCTTTGTCTTAGACATAAACACATACCTTTGCACTGTAGAATTGGTGCTGTGAAATAAAATAAAAGACGTTGCGAAGTCAAAAAACAATTATAGTAAAATGGAAGAGTAGAAAAGAAAAAGCATCATTTTCCTGGTCTGAAGCCGAGCTCAGGAAAATCTGGGAACTCACGCCGCTTTTCAAAGCATCAATATTTTAGTCCCTCACAAGCCTCTGCTTCCGCTCAGAAGTGATGCCATGTTGAGTCAGAGGTTTGACTTAAGAAGTCTTAGATCATTTAGCAGGGCCTGGGAGAGGGGTTAAAGTAGGTCAGTGAAGGCAGCACAGAACAATATTATACTATATTCAAAACTACTTCAAAATGTTCTTTTCCTTAAAAATACGAATTATGTGACTGCGAAGGCTTAGTGTGGATGGAGCGTCAAAACAGAGGGGAAAAAGCACTTTGAGATTCAGTCACCCAAGTGACGAAATCCCTCTTGTGATTTATGACAGTCCTATTTAAAGCCCGCAGGAAGCTGGACGTTACGGCCTTGAAGGACAGTTTTCCACTGTCAAGTGAGGATTCATTCCCCAGGTGTTGAAAGTTTTATGACCCTGTTGGTGGCACTTACTCACTCAAGTACTTAATATCATTAATTGAATGACTTGAATTATTAGTTTAAGGGAACAAATGACAAATTCTTGCACATGAATTATTGAGCATTTTCATCATACCATCATCATCGAACGTCGTTCTTTTGTTGCTGTGTGGTCGCTGGTCAGTCTCAAAGGAGTTCAAAGGTCACTGAGACCTTCCCCAGAGCATGAGCCTGTAATCTGTTGCTTATCAGGTGTGTGAGAAGGCTCCACCCCCTAATCCATGGTGACCTTTTGAACTTCCTGTTAGGACGAGGTCAAACTGCTCGGTGTTTACCAGGATACACAGGAATTTTTACAACATGAAAGGTCTGCAGGGAATTCCACAAGTGGCCCACTTCAAATGAGGGCTGTTCTGCCTTAAAGGGCCAAGCATGTGGCCCCTGGCTCATAGGTCAAGTAAATAAAGCTTTATGGCAGCCCATGAGGGCCAAGAATGTCAGCTTTTGAAGCACTTTGAGCACCACATTTCTGCAGACAAGCTTTATAGACTTTGTTTTCTTGTTATAATGTTGTATTTGTTTGATTTGCTCTTTGCTCTAACTTCTGCAGAGCGATGACTTTTCTGCTATTTCTCTTTTTAATTGGTTGTAATTTATATTATATGTGGAGTAATTTACAAGGTGATAAGTCTGTCACAAAAATATCACTCATTTTAAAAAGTTGCTCTTGTGTATATAGCACACAGGATGCACATGCACAGTGAAACATGCTTTGTTGGTGATGAATGGCAGCGTTTGTTGAGCGGTCATGTGAACTGTAGTGGTTAAATTTGGCTTCCTCTCTGCGTCCCATGACATCCTTCGAGGGCAGCGGCTCCGAGCTGGGAGGCAAAAAAACTAGCTCACCACAAGTTCAGTGATGAACATTAAAAAAACAAACTGACAACATGTCGTGCTGGTGCTGGGTGAAGGCAGGGGTCAAATATCCAGATCGGAGGTCTATATATTGACACTATTGATCAGTGTCAGGATGTGATGGCTGCCTGCTCGCTAACCTCTGAGTCAACATGCGCTCAGCCACTGAGCTCTGTTCACATGACACATTCAGAGGGAGGTGCACACAACTGATGTAGCCATGATACATGTAGCACGCACTCACACACACACACACACACACACACACACAATTATACAGTTGTGCACATATGCAAGCACAAATACCGTATAGCAGAATACAAATCAGTAATATTAATAATCACTCTTTGCCAAGAACATTGAAATACAACAATGTGTCATATCACAAACACCAGTAAATCTCACAAATGAACACATTGTACACAAACAGAAATGTAAACATGACAGTTTGTGTTTTTAGGTTACTTTTTAGTTACTTCCTGGGATTATTTCTTGACAAACAACAGTTTATCCATCCACCCAGCACTTCTGTGGTTCTTGCATGACAGTTAGTGTACTGAATGTACATATAAAATACAGTTTTAAAAGTTTCTCACCAAAATACATGTGCACATCCTTGAGGTCCATATTTATTAGCGAGCAGCCTTCTTCTTCTTTGTCTTTGTTGGTGCCATGCTACGTTTGCCACTGTAGATCCAGGAATGTGTATCGCATCACCCCCCGTGCTCTCACGTGTGCACAATTGGTACCACTTGTCACGGTTAGGGTTAAAGTTAGCAATAAAGCCCCAATCAAAAACTTAATTCATGTATACTAACCCTCTAAGGACCCTGTGAGGGAAACAACTGTACTGAAACCAATGAAACCATTTCAAGGATAGATTAGAACATTATTCAGTTCTAGCTGTGACTGCCATCAACACGACCTCACACAGTCTTCTCATGAAAGTCTCCTTACAAATATCCTTGAAAAGAAAAGTAACATGAGGACAATCCACCAGAGTGACAAGATATTAGCCATCTAATACTGCTTTCAACATTAGGTTTTAGTTTGAGTGTGAGGGCTAGTTTTAGGGTTCGGGACTGGGCTGACAGCTATTCTCCTTTGCTGAAAGCATGTAATCCCTCTTCACAATTGTGTTCATTGAGTGGTGAACCACCAACTATCCATTCACAACCTCCCTAAAAAGCCCTGTGACCTAAACCCTGCTTTCAATATCCTCAGCTTCCTGATCACTAATCACAGCAGAGACGATTTCAAACACCCCATTGTTGCCGCCGTCGGTGTCAGGTCCCGGTGGGTTACACAACCCACGTACACCCGGCTCGGTCCTCCCGGCCTGGCGGATGTGGCGGCTCCTCTTAGCCCAGCTTTGGCATTCTCCGGTTACTAAGTGTGCAGGCGGACAGGTCCTTGTGTGTATCCCTTACACTTGTTCAGGCAGGCAGGAAGTTCCTGTTGACATGAATGAACTGGCCTTTCAATTATGCAGGAGGAGCTCAGGGGAGAACGGCTGCTTCTCCCCGAGGACTATTACCTCAGCAACTGTCCTGCTTAGGCTGGCACGGAGGCTCTGTGTGTGTGTGTGCGTGTGTGTGGGTGTGTGTGCGTGTGTGCGTGTCAGGAACAGAAAGAAGAGAAGGAAGGCATGTTTTGTTTTATGTTAAGTGGACATATTAGAGTGTGTCTGCTCTTGCTTACTTATCTGGAAAAGAATAATCCGCTGCTTCACCACGTAACATTTCAGGTTAAATTAAGACTAAAATGATAATAATAATGTGATTGACAGATTGAGTATGAGTTCATGTTAAGTCATGCTGAGCAGGTAGTGTACCTGTTTAGCTACTAGCTAGTGAACTTGGTGCATTTCCAAGCTTAAGAGCCAGGTAGTTCCCTCAGGAGGTGGTGGAGAGAACAAACTCAAAGTTAAAAGACGAGTAAATATTGGACTTGCTTTGGCCATGACTCCCCAAAAAATGCTAATGTTGTTCCGCATCTGCTGGATGTGTAAGCAGGCAACTGTTTGCTATTGAAAGGCATTTTCTTCTCACTAGTTCGTGTGGCGATGTTGGTTTATTGGTTCCCAGTTTTATTGTTAACCAGTAATTACAAGTAATGTAACGTGTTCTTTGTAACTAGCTAGTTTTGTCAGTCAGCTGTGCAGTTACAACCAGCTGTTAGTAGGTAGTATTTAACAAATAAGCGCTCCATAAGAACTAGTTTGTGCAGTACAACCTATTTAAATGCAGTGGTTTGCAGATGTCCGTTTACTAAACATCATGCCGAGGCCAAATCTGAATTTACAAAAAGCTGGTGCAATCAGGAGAAAGTTACTACTGGTTTAAAGTTGAGAATAAACATTTGGCAGGCAGGGTTGAGGTTTGTGTGGGTTGGAGAAAGAACGGAAGGTTCTCACAAGTATAGAGAGACAAATGTGCACTGAACATACAAAAACAGACAACTTGTGCTGTTCCTCAGCGACTTACAACAACACCTACCAAACTCTGACCCCTGCTCATGTTCTCTAATCAGCCCGTACAGCAAACAGACCTCATCCCAACAGGGCTGTTGTAAATGCTCCTTGTTATCTGACCAGACTCAACAAGCCAGACTACACAAACATTCTTGTTTGGCCGTAAAAGCCCCCGAGCAGAGCGTCTCCCCTCCTCTCAGCACAGCCTCCACGCCGCCCTCCACTCCACAGCAGCTCTTTTGAAGTCGTCCCCCGCAGCCCTCCACCATTAGCCAGCCTCCCATCTGCTGTTCCAGAGCTACTTCATTACCAGCCCACCGCTGCTGCCATCATCGGAAAGAGAACAGCAGGCTAACGCAGCCGTGGTGCTTCCTGAACCGACCCCACCTCTCTTCCATCCCAGCGTCTTTAATTAGCTGTTGGCTGTTGCCTTTTATTGAGCTAAAACATCCCTAAACCTTATTCCTCCACACCCCTCGCTGGCTCATTAAGCCTTGCAAGAGGAACAGTAAAAGCACACAGTCCCCGAAGAGCACATCTCTCTATTAAGTGATGGTTCAGAGAGAAATAAATGTGACAGAAGCAAAAATCACTTTAAAAACAAGAAATTAGATTAGAAGTAAAACCTTATCATGTGCCACCTGACTGTAATGTCTGTGCATTGTGTCTTTCTGTGTGATTTCTTTCTTCCACATTGACCTTGTGAGTGATTTACCCTTAATATGTTTTATTATTTGTGTCTATTATTGTGTCTTTTATCATATAAGTGGGAAAAACACCCATAACATCAGATTAAAGTTGCAAACAATGTCTCTAGAAAAAGATCATCTTGTTGCTTTTTAAACAACAAAAATCAACAAAAACATCAGTGCAGACAGGAGTGTTTGGGCGACACGATGTGTTGCAGTCAGAGTCGGTGGTTGTTTGTTCACACAGCTGTTCAATGCCAAATCAGAAAGCAGTGTTCATTTTCTGACTTGTTTAACTGCGACTGATCTTTACCTAACCTTTAACTAAAGGCGTAGGAATACAAATTGTAACCATCTGCAGACCCCTGAGCACTGTCTGAAACCATCAATGTCATCCTGTGATGCAGCTTTTCAACAACCAACAACATTATTGGTATTTTTCAGCATTTAAAAGCCTTTCAACATCCAGAATTTATACTTTCATCATTTGTTTTTGACTGTATTCAAATCTCTACTGGTGTCCACGATGTATTCGTTAACAGGCAGCCGTGCAAAAACATGTATTTTGTCATTAAATTAGGAGGCAGTATAAGGCGAGGATTGTTAATCAATCATTAACAATATGGGCAATTGAAATAAACAAAAGATTTCTGTTAGCAACATAGCCTCACTAGCATCAGAGCACATTGGTGTGTTTATGCCACCATATGAATTTCTGTAAGTGTAAGTCTGCTCAACATCCACGCCGCCCCCGACTCAGAGCCACTGGTCTGTGGGGAGAATTTGAACATGTGTGATTTTGGGCTGTACATGTACAGTTGCTAAACAACTAGCTTTGTTGTCCCATTATGACATTTTCCCACAACATGACCAAGGAACTGAAGGTTCGAGGTGTGCAGTCACCGTTAAAGAACAGAGAACACGAGCGCACACAAGCTACGCAGGACGGACATCTGTTTCCAGATCAGAATGCATTAGTCTACCACACTGCTATCTAGTATCCAATATACAGTTCCTGTCTTTCTTGTTTTTTATATAAGGGGCTGTAAACAGACAGATTGCCTCGGGCTTTACTGCTCTCCCGCAGCCTCATTTAGTGACTTCCTCTCGGGGTGGCAGTAAAAAGAGCTTTATTCCTCATTATTCCACTGGTTTGTTGTAGCTCCAGACAGCAGGATCAAGTTGAGGTCAGCCAGGTTCTTGTTTGCATGTGAGGGGAGGTTAGTGTGTATCGCCTCTGCTGCCGCTCCAGACCTCTGCATGTAGATTTTACACAGATATCGGCTGATTAGGGAGCTCGCCCGCTGAGCTGCTTTGATGTTGGATTCAAAGGTGAAAAGTACGGAACGTTTTCACCGTGAAACAATGCCAGTGTTTCTGCTACGACTCTTTTTATGAAGCCGTAAGCTGAGACTTCTAGTTTGTGTCGATGAGGTCAGTGCAGCGCTGCTGGGAAGTATCCGCATCTGTGCACAGTGTGTAAAGGTGCAAAACACTGTGATATTAATAATGATAGAAACCTTTTCTTAATATAGCCAAAGAAATAAAGTGCATTGGAAAAAAATTAAAGTCCAGAATACACATACATGCTCATCTGTCCCCCACGTGTGCCACATCACACCTCAGTGCTGAGCTTGTGGTTTATTTATGACGCCATTCATCATGCAGTTCCACACCACTTCCTCTCAGCGGGGTCGCAGCGGGGTCACAGCGGGGTCGCAGAGGTGCACTAAAAAGATCAGCCAAAGTCACAGTCGTTGTTGAGCACCGATGACACAGATGACTCTCTCCACCCAGCCTGACTCACCTCCACAGAACAGCACTACTCAACTCTTTCGAGCACTCTTCATGCATTCACATTTAGACACAAGTATTTTATGCTGTATCTGTTCACTAAAGTGCACAATCAGTCTGTAAGTATGAATAATAATGGCACTCTGACTGCAGGTAATTGAATCACAAGTAAACATCATCCACATGATTCATGCGCTGCTTCAGCCAACTGTTTAACATCCATTAGTTGTGATTATAGGATCCTGTCAGTATTTTGAACCTGGGTCCTATTTTTTTTTTTCAAACTTTGAGGTCTAAATGATTCATACTTACCCCACAGTTTTGGAATTGGTCCAGTAGATCTCCTCTTCCGGCTTCTGCAAACAGGCTGCAACTTAATCCTTTTGAGCCTGTGAAAAGTCCGTCCACTAAAAGTGCTTATTTGAAGTGGATTTGAAGGATCCCTACAGAAACAGACTGTTTTGTTAAAGAGTAACATCCTTTTTGTTTGACCGAGACAGAAAGTCCCGCTCAAGGAAACTCTGAAATCTTGAGAGTTGTTGCAGGAAGACGATGTTACTCTTTAACAAAAGGGTCTGTTTCTGTAGGCATCCTTTGCATAATGTTGTCAGACACTTTGAATAACAGTCTGAGCCTGTCAGCAGCAAAAAGAAGCACTTTGATTGGACGCACTTTTCATGGGCTTTCATGCCCACAGGTATTACGTCATGTCTGTCGGAGGAGGCGATCTGCTGGACCAGTTCCAAAACCTTTGGTAACTATTAGTCAGTTAGATCCCTAAAATTGTTTGAAAAGGACACAGGTTTGAAATTACTGGAGATTTCCTTTAATGGCATCTTTTTAAATAGTGTGTCTTTATTCAGCAGTCTGCAGGAACGAAAGACAGGATTCTGTTTTCTGCCAAGTGTCAACTGACAGTGCACTCATCCCGAAGACACGAACACGCTGTTGACACCTGAGTCCAACTCTCGTTTTGTTCTTGTGACAAAAGCATTTAGAATGAAGCATGAAAAGACCAGATGAGGCGTAAAGAGACGCCTCGCACATGACGATGTGGGAGAGCACGCCAAAGGAACCAGACCCTCTCTCTTTGGCTGAGTTCCAGAGCCCTTCAGCATCCTGTTTTGCAGTGTGTGTGTGTGTGTGTGTGTGTGTGTGTAGTGAGTGTACAAGCACTTGTTTGTGTGTGCGTGCATGTCAGTAAGGAACTAACAGTCTTTAGGATCCAGAGTTACGGTTCGTGTTTGTCTCCACTGTCACTTCTCACACTGTGGGTTCTCTGGAGTGGATGGAGCTTTGATGAAGAGCTGCTTGACTTGCACATTTTTATGTGTGGGTATTTTTTCTTTCTTTCTCTTTTGCAAAAGTGCATGTGAACAACATATTCCTGCAAAAAGGAAAAGCTCGGCTGGAATAGGAGGCATGATAGAGCATGAAGCATGGTTTAGACTATATCCACACTCATTTTGTGTGTTTTATCCAGGTTTTGGATGTGGAAAGCGTGTGTTTAGCGTGGACGGAGGGCTCAAATCAAGGTAAAAGACACGTTTTCAGATTTAGCCGGCATAGCGTGGACGTGAGGGAGCAGGAGTGTGTGCTGCACTTGTTAACACCTCTCCCCTCTGTCCGTGCTGTCGACCTCAGATCTGTGCGATATGGCAGCTGGCAGACCTCTCAGCAACCTGTCCACCTGCACTCCACACATTCCTCCACCCAGCACCTCCTCCTCTTCCTCAGCCCTGCTCCTCCACACAGCCTGGACTTCTCAGCCTTGCAGAACATAGTGAGCTCACGTGTAAGGCCGCTGACATGATGTATTACTGCTTGTGCTGGTATCCTGACAGGGAGTGCTTGCTGTCGTTGTAATTTGTGTTTCAGCTCATCTGGACCACCTGTTCTGTTCTGTACTCAGTCACTGGCGAAACATTTTTACAACTTAAGATCCTGACTTGTGTTTGATCTCCAACACCTGTGTTCAGTCTTTCACACCGAGAAGTAGAAAGTACAAAAGACTTATTAAATTAAATTGGAGATTTCATTTCATTTGTGATCATAAATAGTGGAATAATCCCACTTATATAACTACAGAAATGAATGGCTTGTTTAAATCATATATTGATAGACCTCAACGGTTTACCACCATTTGAACTCTGCATGCAGGTATATTGAAGTATGTGTAACCATAGCAGCAACACTCCTGCTTCATGCACCGTTTGACTCTCACTGGTAAAATGAACCAAACTGAGGACAGTTGAAACACATAATGCACGCTGCATGTGTCCTGATGTAGAGACTTTTATCTTCAAGCGAACCGCATCCATTATTTTCTCATATCAGAACATCTTGCTGTACATTATTTCCTTCGAGCCGGCTGATCAAAGACTGATTGTTGAGTTGATTTACAGTTGATTCAGTTTGCATAAAGATGAACACAATAAGCACTATTCATATCTGATGGGAAAATATAATCTACTTTATAAGTTAAGTGATGATTAAAGTCTAAAATGTCAATGCAGAATGTCAGTTATACAATGTTCTCGGTAGTGGATGGCAGTTTCCCAGTACTGTTGTCAGTAATAGTACCAATAGTTATAATCGTCGGTGTATAATTGAAGAGCCGAGTTTGACATGGCCATGTTTTGTAATGGTGCACTGCAAAGAAAGAAAAGCACATTGAGTCCAACCTTGCTGTCGCTTTCCTGCAGTCCAGACGTTTGTTTTGACACTCTTTCACATTAATCTTACTCCTCCGTGTGTTACACAACGTGGAGGCTACAGCCTGTGGCTAATCTGGGGAAGAATGTAGACGGATGTATTAACAAACCCCTTCTGAAGAGCAGGGCTTCTGCTGAGATCCATCAGTCACCGCAGCACAGCGACTGAACCGCGTCAGGGACTGGGTGTGATCCATCCACATGTCACACAAATAGGTCGACTCTTGTTTTCACTTTTCTAAAATCTGGCTTTTATCCAACGGTTGTGCAGAAAACAGAGATGTCTGTCACGACGGCGGCTGTGTCTGGTGTCAATCAAACTGCTGCGTGCTCGTGGGTCAAGTGCAGGTTAACCTGTGAACACCGTCTTTGCTGCCTGCGCCACGCCCGATGGGGAACGTTACGAGTCACCACAAAGTCGCAGGCTACACAGATTTAGAATATGAAGGAAACTATCACAAAGACAGGGAAATGCAGCTACAAAGTCTGGGACACTACTTATAATGGACGGCGATTCTATTTGAGTATCTGAAAATATCTATTTATACGTGTGTGTAGTGTGCAGGGGGCTGCAACTGTATTCTTATTGTGCACTCCTGTAGCTGAACCTTATATAATAAAATATAATATATTAGATAACAACACTGGATCTGAGGATAAGCTAGAGAAACAATGAATATTTATATAATGTTGTACCAGGAGTTTGACGAGAAGAGCAATATAAATAGCATCTCTGTTCATTAAATAGTTAGCTTTAGGATGTGATTAGCCTAGCTTAGCACAAACAAATAAAAGCAGGGGGAAGCTTCTGGTGAAGTTTCGTCAGCGGGTCCTTCGACATGCTGTCATATTTATATTTTTTATTTTTATCTTGTGTTCATTTCACGTACAGTTAGCTTGAAGGTTCCACACTTATCGGTCTGAACAACACCCAGGTCACTGATGTACTGGTGACGAGCTGGCTATAGCTAACAAGATAAAACATGTAAACGCAGCTTTTGGAAGCTATATTTCCCCAATGGAAAACCAAAACCAAACTCTTCTGAATGCAAAGAGTTAAACCTGATCATCCATCTCCCAATACGAAGGTCCGTGTTAGACTTTTTGGTTTTTTATTGGTGTTTCTTGACTGCTGGTTTACTCGTACATCTCTGCATACATGCCTGTGCCAATTAGAAACTATTTACTTAAGTCCTCCTAAGCGGGATCATTTATAACCCTGTCACATGTAGTAAAGTAGACCAGACTCTATTCAGCTCCCCTCAGCCTCGACAGATCAGCCACCACCTTTATCTGCCGTCTCCCTGTCTAACTCTTTCTTTTCATCAACTCAAAAGCCGACCTCTTCACCCCCCGGTGACCCCTGTCGCCCCCCACCAGTGGCAGTCTGAATAAACCACAGGAAAAACGCCACCTCACCGCCTGCAGGAAGCCCCTGACCTTTAACCCCGCCACTTTCCTTTAGGGCTTTTTTTTTGGGAGGTGATGCTTTTCAACACCCTCTGACCTGGTAGTCTCATTAGCACTCCTGTGTTATTTCTCTGGTAACACAAGACCTGTGGCTGCAACTTCATCTATTTCACAGGTCCACACATCAGGGTGGAACTTGCCACTGTCCTTTACAAATAAACCATTCATTGTGAATGAATATATAGCAAATAGGCTGAAAGCATCCATGTGCAAGTTTACAGTGAACAAGAGATGATGCATGTGGTTTCAGTTCTTACGATTTGCACGAGTAAGTGAGTACTGGTGAGGCTGACCACAAAACTCAAGGGTTTGCAGTAAAATTCTCTGTGTGGCCAATCGTCAAGATGCAGCCCTTTACCTCAGCTGTTCCAGGGTTAGACTGTATCCAAACAACGCCAAATGCTTACAGCACCTGTCTCCTCCCCATTATCATCCACTGTGTTCCAGAGCTCAGTTTGGCCTCTTCATGTAGCTGGTTTCGTCCCACCAATGGTCCAGAAGCCAAAGATATTACGTTTGCAATCACATAAAACAGATAAAGTCAACATATTTTCACATTCATGAAGCTAAAACCAGCCACTTTGGGGCATTTTTGCTTGAAAAATAACTTGGTGATTAATACATTCTCAATTGCAAAAATATTGACGAACTGTTCTCTTAAACACATTATGACGTGTTCTCTTAAAATAAATATAAGGCAGTCAGGCACAGAAAAGGAAGTTGGCTGTTCTAAAGGAATTTTCAACCAGTGTTTGTCTTTTTTCTCTGTCTGCACTGCAGGCTTGTCACGCTCAAATGTCTTAACGGACACTGACGAGGGTCGACTACTGGCAATGGTGCCACACAGAGGCCAAAAACTACAGGCGAGGGTCAAAGACAGTCCTCGATCAGCGGTTGCCTTGAATTGTCAGGTCCGTAATGGCTGAGCATCTTGTTATCCTTTCATTTACAAATGCCCCCCATACTCTCTGATAACCTCCTTCAATCATTCAGCTTCTCTCTCTTTGTGATTTAACTTTCTCTCACAGTTGTAAATGCATAAACAGACGCAGAAAGAAAAGGAACCTCGCCAGGGAGCAGGGAGGACGGAAGGAGAAGGGAGGAAGGAATGGAAAAACAGGGATTACTGCGTCGCATTGTCCTGCTGCTAATCCCTCCTCCACTCCATACACAAACATCTGACACCTTTCTGTGGCTTGGCCCAACACTTCCGGTTACTCCCACACACTCAGGGTTACACAAACTCACAACACGCAGGCACACATTCACACGTTCAAAGTGTTTTCCTCGCTCGGGCCACTCTGCTTGTCAGACGCCATGAAATCTGCTCTCCATTGCAGACGGGGGCTCTCGTCTGTTGCACCCCTGCTTCTCCTTCCTCCTCGCTTTCAACCATTCTCTGTGGCTCCGCCCTCTTTTGGGGCCCCCATAAGGCCTTTGTGCAGATCCATGGCCTGTGGCTAGCCTGGAAGTAGGGTTACACAGAGTGCACCATGCTCCCTGATGCAGGATTTTATGGAGGAGAATATTCAAATCTTCTGCTGATAAGCCAATAAGCCTCAAATCATTCCTAATTCCAACACCACAGAATCCCAGTCGTGGATAAAATATTCAGATCTTTACTTACAACAATGTTAAAAATGACCATGTCATGTAAAAACTGAACATTCAAAATCTGTATTTTGAGTATAAAAGTATTAACAGCAAATCGTACCTAAATTATAAGGTTGTGGTCATTCAGTTTTTTTAATAATTTTAAACAAAACCCGTTAAAAAAAAAAAAAAAAAACCAACAATAAACTGTAATACAATAAACCAAGTACTGTCTGTGTAGCCAAAAGCTTCTGTGTCACAGAGCTCTATTGTTGTCCAAAAACTATTATTAACACCAACGAGCCATGCTGTTGCACGGGGCGACACGCTGCTGAAAGTAAATACTAATGTGTATTATTCCACGGTTAAATATAGCTCCCCAATAAAGGTGTATTTATTCCTGTTAGAGTAACATTTCTAATAAAAACTACAATGCCCAGCTGTTAATGGAAATGAATGACTAAAAATGATTTGTGACCAACCGAGTGCTAAGAGACACCGACCTCCTTTAAAGTATTAAAAGTAAAAGCATCAGGCAGCCGAATGGGCAGAATATAGTATAATATTACTGTTATCTTTATTAATTAAAATGTGTGAACAACATTTGAAACTAATTCAATGTGTAAGAATCCATGCTGTTTTATAGGTTTCTGTAATTCCTTTGTGTCGTGGGTTAAATGTTGAAATGTTGTGTAATTTGAAATATCTGTGTGGTTTCACAATGAAAAGATTTCAGCTTAATGAGATTTAGTGTCAAATGATCTTTGGCTGAATGTTTCACAGCATGAAATGAAACAAATGATGTGAAGAGAAGGACTTGCTTGACAGAAGGTGAAGCAAGAAACTGCTGTGTTTCATATATTTCTTGTGTGTCTGAGATGTTTGTGTTGGCTGAGATGAATGGAAAATGTTTAGCTTCCTTCCCATTCCTCGCACTTCAGAATTAACGCCGTCCTGATGACTCCGGGTGATTTCCCAGGTGAGGTGCGAACTCGGTGACCTTTTGACTCACACGCTTTCCCCTCCTTCTCATTCGGAAAGAATTTATTTTCAGTTCCTTATTTCCTTTTCATTGCCCCTTTTTCCAGCGGTCCCGCCCCCTCGATGCCCCCTCCCGGGGCAGTTAAAGTGCAGCTGTCGCTCTCAGCTCTCTATTATCCGACCCGAGGGGTTGAGAAGGGCAGGGGCAGGGGGGGGGGAGAGAGCGAAGTATGGGATGATATTTTAGCATTTTTGGGAAGCCGTGGGTGTAGCCATGGATTACTTGAACAGGTGTTACCCCGGCTTCTTTTCTGCACTGCTCTCCTTCATTTCCTTAAAAAAAAAAAAAATGTCAGAAAGGAGTGCCACACATTTGGAACCAGGCACTGTGCTTGCAGGATCACACAGGAGATCAGTTGTTTTTGTGGAGCTTTTGTCATATTTCGAGTCCAGAGATATTGAAAAATGTAAGATTTCTTTTGTCCGAAGATGTATCGCTGTCAAGCAACCCGTCACATTATGGAAGTACTGATACTGATGTATGGAATATTAAAGAGCGCCTCTAGACATGTTTTAACTTGCATATACATTTCTTTAAATAATACTTTGAATATGAGTATAGAAGTTCTTTTATCTTGTTAAAATGACACCTACTCCTTCCCCTTAATTAGAAATCCAGTATCTCTAAATATGAACTGAATACTGGACCGGGATTGGCTGCTTCCAAACCATTTGTGATGTCACAAATAATGCTCGTAGGCCGAGTAGAAACTTTCCACTTTCAGAGGATGAATTTGAAAACTTACATTTCACCTAACATTCAACTGTAGGATCAAGAAGAAAAACACATTTTAAATAAAAAGTGCCACTTAAGCTGTGACTGTACTGCTGCTGTGTGATGCTTTAGCTCAGAGACTCTGCCAGAAGTAACACGTTTGACCATATGTTGCTACGGGTGATCAGTGGAGAAGTGGGTTATGTTTGCTGAGTGCTGCGATACTTCCTTCTTCTGCCACTGGTCAACACTGGGATCCAGTAGAAGTATAAAGTAGTAGAAGTAATAATATAAATTCCAAGCTGATCGCAGCCGTTTTCCTGTAAAAACATTTCAAAGCCACCTGTTTGAACGTTTCCTGCTGAGTATCACTTTAAAGATTCAAACAGCAGTTCACGTTCCAGTCTTTTATTTCCTCTGTTATAAAAACCCAGGAGGTGACAGCAGGCTAGCGTGACTGATATTCACTCCGCTAACCAGCTATTTTACCTTGACCAGGGCCAAACCACCATGTTAACTGATCTGTGTTCGCCCGTCAGTCTGTCGGCTCGCCCGCCATCCTATCCAGCTCGCTCCTCAGGATCAATTTGGCCGAGTTGAACGAGGGGTCAAGGCAATTTAACACTCCTCCTGCATTGTAAAACAGGAGAGAGGAAGGGTCAGGGCCAGGCAGGTGGCGGTCAACTTTGCAAGGGGCGTCTGCATTCCTGTGTGTGTGTGTGTGTGTGTGTGTGTGTGTGTGTGTGTGTGTGTTGGGGTTTGAAGGAGGGACGGTTGACAGGAAGCAGAACAATGCCACTGGTAAACATCATCATTAAAAGGACTGTTTTGTTTGGGTTTGTGTGTGTGTGTGTGTGTGTGTGTGTGTGTGCACTCACTTGTACTTCTGTCTGAAGGGCCGAGGGCTGATTCCTTTGAGATTTTGTCTTTTCTCAACTCCTTTTTTTTTAATAAGCATGAGTGTGATGATATTCTATATGTTCCTGCCTGAAATACTCTCTAGAGCACCAAATATATGTTCATCCACAGCTGAAACTAAATAGGTTAGGCTTGGGAATGCTTTATGTCAATGAGGGTCCTCACAAGTATAGCAGTTCCACGAACACTCTGTGCTTAAGTCCTATTCATTTCATATTTGTTTAAACGTCGTATTTCCAGCGTGTGCTTCAGCGTGTGCGTGTCTGTGTCTCTGTGATTATGTGTCCACAGTTTGTGTGTGTGTGTGTGTGTGTGTGTGTGTGTGTGTGTGTGTGTGTGTGCGCGTGTGTGTAATTTAGCAGGTAAATGTTAGTCATTAGTGCTGGTCTCCAGGAACAGAGAAGGAAGGAAGTAATGCAACAGCCCGCCTTCTAGGGTTTCATGGTAATCACCAGGGCAATTATGAGCAAGTATGAACACACACACACACACACACACACACACACACCTGGATGAGGCTGGGTTATGGTTTATTTCACTGTCTGTTGTAATTCCTTCTGTGATTGCAATTGTCCTCCCACAGTGACACCAGATGATGTGTTTCACTGTGTAAGATACAGACAGAACTACCTGTAAGCGGAGGTGGGAACTCGATTAACGGCCGTGAAAGTTGCAGACAACCATGTGATGCTCCTTCCTGGTCTAGCAGATGGCTCAGCCCACTGACTTCCCTTTGTCTGGATATTTATTATGTTATCATATGGCTGCTACGTGTCTGCGACAGCATCTGACTCAGTATTCTCAGTTTCCAGTTAGCCAGATATTTGTCAGATACTGCAGATAGATAGATAAATAGAAAGGCCTTCTTCATATAGGGTGGTGACTAATGGCTGTATTAGTGGTTTTAAACATTTATCAATGGCTTTAAAGTCAGTAATAATTCATTAATCTGATCTTCGGTTGCCAGGTTGGTTTGGTGGCACAGCACCAGGAATTGGAGGCGCCTTAAAGGAATAGTTCACTTTTGTCTTCTGAGTTTGAGCTGAGAAGATCAATGCCATCATGTGCAGGAGGTGAGTAGCTTAGCTTAGCATAAGGATTAGCATAACTGAACCACAAACTGGTTTACATTTGATGTGTTTGTGTACGGATTCAACAAACAGGACACAATCAGTGCACATTAGGAGTGAGCATTATAGTTTAACCGTGGACAAGCGTCTCTTTTTAGAAGCTGTTGATTCGTTCTGGGAACGCTCGGCAGCATCAGCACAACACTTCAAGTCAAAACAGGTCTAAAATGTATTATTAAGAGTCGATTTGACTTGAATCTATTAGAATCTATTTATATTAAGTTAATAATTAAAGAGTAGTGAGTTTGACTAAATTCCAGTATGATGTTTTACAGTGTATAAACAGTACACCAGCCAAAGGGATGTGTTACAGCCTGGTAACCCAAATGTTGTTGTTATGAATAGCTTATTAATGACGTATAATTAATCAAATGGCATGTTAATAAAGCCAGTTACAATATATAAATCCTTTATAAACCATGTTTTATTAGAAACTGGTACTAGTTACTGTAATGTCATCCCGAGCCCTGCAGCCTCCTTTTTTCTTTTTTTCTTGGAGATACTAAATCAAGTTGAACTAACCCTGAACTATCAGTGGAAGCTGAGCTATCCTGTGGCACAAGGGAAGCAGAAATTCAGCGCATTCATTTCCCTTAACGTGTTTCTTCATGCTGTTTTGGGAGATCTCATGTTACCAGAAGCCTCTTGTCGTCAGCAGTTTCCTCTTCGCTCGGAGGTTTAACACGTGTGGATTCCGGCGGAAGCTGCGAGCCGCCGACACAAAGAGGATATTGATTTCAGGACGTTTCCTCTTCTTAGCTTTCACCTAAGTGTCAGTCCAACAGACGGATGCTCTCAGGCTCGGTGTCGGAGCTCTGCGTCACACTTCGCCCCAGTTACAAATAAAACGGTAGGTCAGGGGTTGTGGAGTTTCTCTGCTGAGGCCGTGGAGCCAGCGCGTCTGGCTGATGAAGATTCTTCACAGGAATTTCTTGAGGGACTCCTGTGAAGTTTTCTCGCAAACAAAAGTTATGTCTACATTCAGTTTTACTCACCAAAAAGCGTTGCTTGTATCCTTGAGCTCTGACAAACCTGCCCAGCGGTATTTTCTTCCCCATAAAACATTTGTTTTTAAATCCACAATTGTTCCACATGTTAACTCGCTAGCAGTCTTCTTCTTCCCGGCCTCTGCTGGTGCATTGCAGCGTATCTTGGCGTCTTTCCTCCACCTGTTGATCAGTGGAATAGTTGGGAGGTAGGACTGTGTATTGCGTCCTATTCGTTTATGTATGTATAGGTAGATTTGTGTTATGAAATGTAGTTCCTGTACCTCAGAGTTCATTGCTAAGCGACAGCATTTGAAAGTGTTTTATTTGTTTACTCATGTAACTCAAGCGCCAAGCTCAGCTGAGCCTCACGGTTGCTGTCCTTATCTAGAGTTTAATAGGGGTGCATTCATTTAGAAGTTTGGACAAACGCCTGCGTCAGAGGAGCCTGGTTACAAGAAATAATGGACAAAATAGAGAATTAAGTGGTCATGGTAAACATCTAGAATAACACAGCAAATAAGCATATATCTGTGACTCTTTGCTAACATCCAGCATTTCTTCACCACTTCAACTGTTTTAACTGAGGAAGAAAGCAAACATGGCTTTTTACCAACTGATGTCACTTTTCACATACTTGCCTGCATACGTAGTGTAAAGTAAGTAGAGGGCAGGTCAGGGCCAAAAGAAATCATTGCCTGGAGTAAACATTGGCCCACGAGTGCATCACAGGTATGTCAGAGGATCTGTTATATCTTAAAGGCTACAACAAATACTAAGGAAGAGAAGGCATTCAGTAAAACTGGGCTTAACTCTCATTTAATGGGTTTAACTAGGTGGAATTATTATTTAAAGTCTCCCATGCTGACAAGCCCTGGAGCCACACACTGAACCTCCAGCTCCAGGGGTTCTGTTGTGCATCTGACCCTGACCTCTGACCTTTCTCCTTCAGGAATCAATAATAAAACATTATGAAATGAGTTGAGGAGGAAAGTTAAGTGTCGAGCGCCTGCAGGGTGGGCGGCCGCAGCCGGGGAAAACATTACATTAGACACACTAAAATATTTACAAGCCTCTGTCGGCTCCTGAGCCTCAAGCCTTCATCAAGTGCCAGGGCTCTGCCATCCGGTGTGGCCCCTGCTGTTTGTTAATGGACTTCCTCCTCTACTCTGACAGAAGGATGGCTGCTGTGTTTATGTGTATACGGGGAGAACAGCAGGTTAGAGGTGTTTCACTGAAGGCTGCTTTAAGAAATGCGGCAGGAATGGATCATTCATCGGATTCATTCAATCACAGTGTTTCTTGTGTTCTGTGGACGTTGTTTGGAGGTGTTTACAGTGACTGCAAGAGAAATCTGTGCAGTCAAGACATTAAAGGAAACAGCAGAGAGAAATAAATACATAGATAAATTAAACAAACAGACATTTACAGTGTGAAGAGAGTAAAGAAACTGAGTGAATGCCATATAAGGGATTCAAATATGCGCCTTTGGTATTTTTAGACATAAACAGAAGGAAGGAAACGTGGTGTACCTCAGTAGCTGTTAAAACGTGCAAGTTTTTTTTCAGGTGTTAGATCAGCAGCATCCAATAGATATCCAGTATGTGTATGCAATGATTGTCCTTTTCAACCTTCGAAAACTATTAAAGTCTTGTTTAAAAATGCAATATGTTGTTGATTTACTTTGGTTTATTCAAAGGCAGCCGCCCTTTTTGAGAGTCACTGCCTCCAGTCAAGTCAGTATGATGAAGCTCAGAGGGCTTTACAATCTGCACAAGATTCGACAACTTCTCTCCTTAGACCTTCCATTTAGATTTTTTTTAAACTTCAATGGAAAAAACCTCAGAAGGAACTACAGGGATTGTGCAATATGGTAAATGGACGTCACTTTTTTAGCACTTTTCAACCGTATCAGTTCCCAAAGCACTTCATGGTCTCATTCAATCTTTAGCACACAAATTCCAGGGGCTGGGGATCGAACCGCCCCCCCCCTGGGATAAATGGACGACCCGCTCTATTTCCTAAACTAGAGCCCCCCAATATGTGTTGTGTATATATAGAAAATAAAATTAAAAACGTAAAACAGTATAAACAAGTCCAGTTATCCCTCAAAAGGTCTTGAGTTTGAAAAGTTACAGTTCAGTTGAATGAGATTGGTTTGTTGTTGCAGTGTGACTGTAGTTGTATTACTGGATATATGTGATCACCTGGTTATTATCCTGATCTCAACATGCTGTGTTCTTGCGAGGCTCTTTCGATTTGCAGATAATGTTGGCAAAAACAAAAGCAAACAAAGAACCGAATGGTTCGTGTTTTCCTGTTGGAAACAGAGAGACAGCTGAAGACACCACTGTGATGCAGACAGCGCAGC